>CAUYSK010038403.1:0-23225 GCA_963575035.1 Avahi laniger | reverse complement strand
GGCATCTACCCAAAAGAACAAAAGTCGCTCTATGAAAAAGACACCTGCACTTGAATGTTCATAGCAGCGCAATTCACAATTGCAAAGATGTGGAAACAACCCAAGTGTCCATCAATACATGAGTGGATTAATAAACTGTGGTATATGTATACCATGGAGTACTATTCAGCTTTAAGAAACGACGGTGACATAGCACCTCTTATATACTCCTGGAAATGGCTAGAACACATTTTACTAAGAGAGGTATCCCAAGAATGGAAAAACAAGCACCACATGTACTCACCATCAAATTGGTATTAACGGATCAACACATAAGTGCATATATAAGAATGACATCTATTAGATATTGGGCAGGGGGAAGGGGGAGGAGGGAGGAGGGGACGGGTATATGTGTACACAAAGAGTGCAATGCGCACCACACAATAGGATAGACATATTTGAAATCTGGACTGAGGGGAGGAGTGGAGGCAAGGGCAACACACGTAACCTAAACATCTGTACCCCTATATTATGCTGAAATAAAAAAAAAAGACACCTGCACTCAAATGTTTATGGCAGCACAATTCACAATTGCAAAGATGTGGAAAAAAACCCAAGTGCCCATCAATACATGAGTGGATTAATAAAATTTGGCATATGCATACCGTGGAATACTACTCAGCTACAAAAAGCAATGGTGAATTAGCACCTCTAATATTATCCTGGATAGAGCTGGAGCCCATTCTGCTAAATGAAATATCACAAGAATGGAAAAACAAGCACCACAGGTACTTGCCATTAAATTGGTACTAACTGATCAACACTAAGATGCTCACATGGAAATAAAATTCATCAGGTGATGGTCAGGTGGAAAGGGAGCGGTGTGGTTGAGTAAACTCACAACTAACGGGTGCAGAGCACACTGTATGGGGGAAAGGCATGCTTGTAGCTCTGGCTTGGGTGAGGCAAAAGCATTATATGTAACCAAAATATTTGTAGCCCCATAATATTCTGAAATTAAAAAATAGCATAAGTACAAAATTAATATAAAATATGATATTTGCTTTTATTGAACAAGTCTATAGAAAATAACTGATGAGATTGGCAAAAGTATAAATCTGAGACTAATGCTCACCTGATAGCTAATTTCTCTAATTGTGAAAAAGAAAAATGGGAAAAGATTTAACAAAAGCTTATAGAGGATATTTTACATGAACCCTGATTTATTAAATAAGTGCCCATTATCTCAATTACATAGCACTATGTCCTTAGCAAATATATTATTTAGCCTATAAAAATTAGGATTTTTATGGACGATTAAAGCTCACAGTAAATTAATGATCATCCCTACCACCTTTTCTTTTGAATGTAAATAAACAGAAACCCAGGGATTATAACAGCCTGAAGGTACACAGTGGGGAATTATCTAGGGCTTATAGAAATCATTTGTGTCTGTTTTCTGTGCTCTGTCCCTTTCTCAGCCAATATTATTTTTTGAATTCAGAACTCTAATACCTTCACAGAGACAGATTTGTTTTTGTATTTGTTTCATTTTTTTTTTGAGCCTCGCTTTGATCGCTCCACGTTCTCCTTTCTTGTGATCAATAGTTTTAGACCTCACAAATTAATACATTATGTTCAAATTTTTGCTAGCCCAGAATCACATGCACTTGATTTCCAAGCTGTGTAGGGTCTGAGTTAATAGGGCTATATTTAATATCACAGTCAGGGATTCAGCTCCCATTTATGCAAGCCGATTCCCTGCACATAATTCATGCCTTTACTTTCTTCTGTGATTAAATGAAACATTATAAATTCCCCAAACACCTCAATATGTTTTTGTGATGAACTATGTCATTTTGTTCAAATATTTATTTTATTCATTGTAACAGTAATCATGTGAGCAATACTTAATATACTACCACAGTTTCAGTTTCCCTGTTGATATTCTGAACAGAGGGAAGCAGATGTTCATATATTATATATGATTTTTTTTACAGTGCACAAACCTAATTTAACAGCACATCAAAAAGATAATCCACCATGGCCAAGTGGGCTCCATCTAGGGATGCAAAGATGGTTCAACATATTAAATCAGTAAATGTGATTCACCACATAAACGGAAGAAAAACAAAGACCACGTGATCATCTCAATAGATGCAGAAAAAGCATTCAAGAAAACACAGCACTCTTTTATGATAAAAACCCTCAACAAACTTGGCTTAGAAGGAAGTTACCTCAAAATTATAAGAGCCACATATGACAAACCCACAGCCAACATTATACTGAATGAGAAAAAGTTGAAAGCATTCCCACTAAGAACTGGAAGAAGAGAAGGGTGCCCACTGTTAACACTTCTATTCAACACAGTGCTGGAAGTCCTAGATAGCGAAAATCAGGCATAGAAATAAATAAAGAGTATCCAAATCAGTAAAGAGGAGGTCAAACTATTGCTTTTTGCTGATTCTATGATCGTATATTTAGAAAATGCCAAAGAATCCACCAAGAGACTGCTGGAATTGATAAGCAAATTCTGTGAAGTCTCAGGTTACAAAATCAATGTACACAAATCAGTAGCATTCCTGTACACCAATAGCAGTTAAGCTGAGAGTCAAATCAAAGACTCAATACCATTCACAATTACTACAAAAAATAAAATACTTAGAAATATACTTAACCAAACAGGTGAAAGATCTCTACATAGAGAACTAGGAAACATTGAGGAAAGAAATCACAGATGAAACAAACAAATGGGAAGCTATATCATGCTCATGGATCAGTAGAATCAACATTGTTAAAATGTCCATACTACCCAAAGTAATTTACAGATTCAATACAATCCACATCAAAATACCAATGTTATATTTCACAGATCTAGAAAATATAATTTTACACTTCGTTTGGAACCAGAAAAGAACCCGAATAGCCAAAGCAGTCTTAAGCGAAAAGAACAAATCTGAAAGTATCACATTATCAGACTTCAAACTATACTACAAGGCTATAATAAACAAAACAGCATGGTATTGGCACAAAAATAGAGACATAGACCAGTGGACAGAAGAGAGAGCCCTGATATAAAACCATCCATATACAGTGAACTGATCTTTGATACAGCAGACAACAATATACACTGGAGAAGGAATCTCTATTCAGTAAACGGTGGCGGGAAATTGGGTAGCCACATTTAGAAGAATGAAACAGAATCCATCTTTCTCACCACTCACAAAAATTAATTCAAGATTGATAAAAGACTTAAATGTAAGGTATGAAACCATAAGAATTCTAGGAACAAACGTTGGAAAAGTCTTCCAGATATCGACCTACGCAAGGAATTTATAAAGAAGACCCCAATGGCAATCACAGCATCAACAAAAATAAATAAATGGGATTTGATTAAATTAAAAAGCTCCTGCACAGCTAAGGAAATAATGAACAGAACAAATACACTTACAAAATGGGAGAAAATATTCACAAGCTATAGATCTGAAAATCAGAATTTACAAAAAACTCAAGCAAATCAGTAAGAAAAACACAATCCCATTAAAAAGTGGACAAAAGACATGAATAGAAGCTTTTCAAAAGAAGATAGACAAATGGCCAATAAACATATGAAAAAATGTTCAACATCACTACTCATCAGGGAAATGCAAATGAAAACCACAGTGACATATCATCTTACCCCAACTAGAATGGCTTTTATTAAAAAGTCCAAAAACATTTTAGCAAATTGAATCCAACAGTATATCAAAAAAATATTTCACCATGACCAGGTAGGCTTTATACCAGAGATACAAGATTGGTTCAACATATGCAAACCTATAAAAACAATTCACTTCATAGATTAAAACAAGAACAAAGACCATATGATTCTCTCAATTGATGCAGCAAAAGCATTTGACAAAGTCCAGCACACCTTTATACAGCAGAGATAAAAACTCTTAGCAAAATAGACACAGATGGGACATACCTTAAAATTATCAAAGCCATATATGATAAACCCACAGCCAATATCATTCTAAATGGGGAAAAATTGAAACCATTCCCACTTAGATCTGGAACCAGTCAAGGATGCCCACTATCCCCACTTCTATTCAACATAGTGCTGGAAGTTCTTGCTAGAGCAATTAGACAAGAGAGGGGAATTGAGGGAATCCAAATGGGGGAAAAGAGGTCAAACTCTCACTCTTTGCTGATGATATGATATTATCTCTAGAAAACCCCAAGGATTCAACCAGGAGACTCCTGGAATTGTGTCCCATCCTGTGAGATCAGTTATTCATGGGACCTGGAGGAGGGAGTAGGAATTGGGAGAGGCAAGAGACACAAGAAATGGAGACAAGACAGGAGTCTGATCAAGTCTCGTTTAATGGCAGTAGGGCAGAGGCTTAAGTAAGGCAGAAGGAGGAAGTAGCTAGGGTGGTACTTTCCAAGGCGGGAGTCACCATGGAAATGCCCGCGCGTGGGCCGCCCAAGGGTTACATTACACTGGGTAAATGGAAACTTACAAGCTCTTTTCGCGGGCTTTTGCAAATGCGCGGGCTTGGTCAGCCATTTTAGGTAATCGGACAGATCCACATGGCTCATGGCCATCTTGGATAAGCAGCTGCCAGGCCTCATGGCTCCGGACAGAATTGATAAATGAATTCAGTAAAGTCTCAGGATACAAAATTAATACACACAAATCAGAGGCATTCTTATACGCCAATAACAGTCAAGCCGAAACTCAAATCAAAAATGCAGTACCTTTTACAATAGCCTCAAAGAAAATCAAATATCTAGGTATATATTTAGTGAAAGAGGTGAGAGACATATACTAGGAAACACTAAGAAAAGAAATTGTAGAAGATGTAAACAGATGAAAATATCTACCTTGCTTACGGATTGGTAGAATCACCATTGTTAAAATGTGCATACTACCTAAAGTGATCCACAGAATTAATGCAATCCCAATCAAAGCACCAGCATCATTCTTTACAGATTTAGAAAACATAATTCTACACTTTGTATGAAACCAGAGAAGACCTTGTATAGTCAAAGCAATCTTAAGCAAAAATAACAAACTGGGAGGTGTCAGTCTACCAGACTTCAAGCTGTACTACAAGGCTATGGTAACTAAAACAGCAAGGCACTGACACAAGAATAGAGACTTAGACCTTTGGAACAGGACTGAGAATCCAGAGGTGAAACCATCCACATATTGTCATCTAATCTTTGACAAAGCAGACAAAAATATACACTGGGGAAAAGAATTCCTTTTCAATAGATAGTGCTGGGAAAACTGGATAGCTGCATGCAGAAGATTGAAACTGGCTCCCCAGTTCTCACCTCTTACAAAAATCAACTCAAGATAGATAACAGACTTAAACCTAAGGCATGAAACCTTAAGAATCCCAGAAGAAAATGCAGGGAAGACTCTTTCAGACATTGGTATAGGCAAAATATTCATGAAGACCCCCAAAACAATCACAGCAGCTACAAAAGTAAATAAATGGCACTTGCTCTAATTAAAAAGCTTTTGTACAGCCAAGAAAACTATCATTAGAATGAACAGACAACCTACAGAATGGGAGAAAATATAAGAATCTATCTAGAACTCAAAATAATCAACAAGAAAAAATCAAACAACTCCATCAATAAATGGGTGAAGGACATGAAACTTTTCAAAAGAAGACAGTGTAATGGCCAGCAAACATACAAAAAAGTGCTCAACATCTCTAATCATTAGGGAAATGAAAATCAAAACTACAATGAGATATCATCTAACTCCAGTAAGATCAGCCTGTATCAAAAACTCCCAAAGTAACAAATGCTGGCAAGGATGAGGAGAGATAGGAACACTCTTACACTGATGGTGGGACTGCAAATTAGTGCAACCTCTGTGAAAAAGAAGTTGGAAATACCTCAAAGAACTACAAATAGAACTACCATTTGATCCAGCAATAGCACTATTAGACATCTACCCAAAGGAACAAAAGTCATTCTATAATAAAGACATGTGCACTTGAATGTTTATGGCAGCACAATTCACTATAGCGGGGATGTGGAAACAACCTAAGTGCCCATCAATCCATGAGTGGATTAATAAAATATAGTATACGTATACAATGGAATACTACTCAGTTATAAGAAATGATGGTGATCTAGCACCTCTTAGATTTTCCTGGATAGAGCTTGAGCCTATCCTCTGAAGTGAGGTATCACAAGAATGGAAGAATAGGCACCACATGTACTCGTCATCAAACTGGTGCTGACTGATCAACACTAAGGGGCTCACATAGTAGTAATGTTTGGGGGTAGAGGGGTTGGGGGTGGGTAAACTCACAACTAATGGACACAGCACTGTATGGGAGAAGAACATGTCTCAAATCATGGTTGGAATGTGGCAAAATCATAACATGTAACCAAAGTGTTTGTGCCCCCATAATTTCCTGAAATAAAAAAAAATTAAAGAAAGAAAAGTCCAAAAACAATAGATGCTGGCATGGATGTAGAGAGAGAGGAACACTTACACACTCTTGGTGGGACTTCAAATTAGTACAACCTCTATGAAAAACATTATGAAGATCCCTGAAAGAGCTAAAAGTAGACTTACAATTTGATCCAGCAATCCCACTCAAGTTAATAGAAGTCATTTTATCAAAAAGATACCTGCACTAGAATGTTTATAGCAGCACAATTCACAATTGAAAAGATGTGGAATCAACCAAAATGCTCATCAATTCAGGAGTGGATCAACAAAATATGGTATATGTATACTGTAGAATACTACTCATCCATAAAGAAGGTTGAATTAAGGCCTTCTGCAACAATTTGAATGGAACTGGAGACCATTATCCTAAGTGAAGTATCTAAAGAATGGGAAAACAAATACTACATGCACTTGCTATTAAATTGGAACTAACCGTGATGAGTACACATGTGCACAGAGGGAAGTAAAACTCAGTGCAAATCAACCAGGAGGGAGGGGCGAGGCGGGGATGGGTGAAAACCTACCTGACGGGTACAAAGGGTACAACGAACACTATCTAGGTGATGGGCACACTGTAATCCTGACTCAAGCAGAACAAAAGTGATGCATGTAACCAAAAGCATTTGTATCCCTGTAATATTTTCAAATAAAAGAAGATTGATTTGGCTATTTATTATCATTTTTAGTTCCATATGAGTTTTGGATTTTTTTTCCCTATTTCTGTAAAAAATTCTTTTGGGATTTTGACAGGAGTTGGTTTGAATTTGTAGATCACTTTGGGTTGTATGGACATTTAAAAAATATTGAATCTTCTGACCTGTGAACATAGGAGGTCTTTCTATTTGTTTGTATCTTTTTATTTATTTTTATTTTTTTAAAGTTATTTACTTATGTTTATTTCAGCATATTATGGCGGTACAAATGTTTAGGTTACCTATATTGCCTTTGCCCCATCCGAGTCAGAGCTACAATCGTGTCCATCCCCCAGACGGTGCACACTGCACCCATTAGATGTGTTTTTCCCCTCTCATCCTCCCCCCTCCCACCTGCCTGACACCCGATGAATGTTACTGCTATACATGCACATAAGTGTTGATCAGTTAATGCCAATTTGATGGTGAGTACGTGGTGCTTGTTTTTCCATTCTTGTGATACTTCACTTAGCAAAATGGGCTCCAGCTCTACCCAGGATAATACAAGAGGTGCTATATCACCATTGTTTTTTTGGCTGAGTAGAACTCCATGATATACATATACCACATTTTATTAATTCATTCATGTATTGATGGGCACTTGGGTTGTTTCCACATCTTTGCAATTGTGAATTGTGCTGCTATAAACATTCTAGTGTAGATGTCTTTTTTTCTTTTGGATAGATGCCCAGTAATGGGATTGCTGGATAGAATGGTAGTTCTACTTTTAGCTCTTTGAGGTATTTCCATATTACATTCCACATAGGTTGTACTAGTTTGCATCTTATTTTCATTTGTTTCATCAATGTTTTGCAGTTTTGAGTATACATGTCTTTCTCCTCCTTAGTTGAGTTTATTACTAGGTATTTTATTCTTGTTAGTGCTATTGTAAATGGAATTGTTTTCTTAATTTCCTTTTCAATTAGTTTATTATTAGCATACAGAAACACAACTGAGTTTTGCAAGTTTTTTTGTATCCTGAAACTATACCGAATTTGTTTAATAGTTCTAACAGATTTTCTATGGAGTTTTTAGGAATTATATATATAAAATTATGTCATCTACAAAGAGGGGCAATTTTCCTTTCTTTCCGAATTGGATGTCTTTTACTTCTTTTTCTTGTTTAATTCCTCAGGTTAGAAATTTCAGTACTATGTTGAGTAGAAGAGGTGAGAGTGGGCATCCTTGTCTTGTTTTTCATCTTAGAGGAAAAACTTTCAGTGGTTTACTGTAGATTATGATGTTAGCTGTGGGTTTTTCATAGATGGCCTCTGTTATGTTGAGGTAATTTTCTTCTGATCATAGTATGTTCAAAGTTTTTTTTTTTTTACCATGAAAGGGTGCTGAATTTTATAAAACACCTTTTCTGCATTGTTGAGATGATTATGTGATTTTTATTCTTTATTCTGTTTGTGTACTATTTTAATTGAATTTTTTATTTTGAACTACACTTGTACAGTATGGAGAAATCCATTAGTCATGGTGTATGATCCTTTTAATGTGCTGTTGGATTCAGTTTTCTAGTATTTTGTTGAGGATTTTTGCATCTATATTAATCAGAGATATTGGCCTGTGGTTTTCTTTTCTTGCGATGTCTGTCTAGCTTTCATATCAAGATAATACCATCCTCATAAAATGAGTTTGGAAGAGTTCTTGTTATTCAATTTTTTGGAAGAGTTTAAGAAAGGATAACATTAATTCCTCTTTGCACTCAAAGAATTCAGCAGTGAAGCCATCTGGTCCTGGGTTGTCTTTTATTAAGAGATTGTAGATTATTGATTCAATTTCCCTGTTTGTTATAGGTCTGTCCAGATTTTATATTTTTTCATGATTTAAACTTTGTAGGTTTTAAGTTTCTAGAAATTTATCCATTTCTTCTAGGTTTTCCAATGTGTTGGCATGTAATTGTTTATAGTAATATTATCCTTTGTGTTTCTGTAGTATCAGTTGTAATGCATTCCCTTTCATTTATCATTTTATTTATTTGAATCTTCCTTCTTTTTTTCTTAGTTTTGTCTCATTAAGGATTTGTCAGCTTTTAAAAAAATCTTTTCAAAGAACCAACTCTGTTTTGTTGATTTTTTCCCATTATTCCTCTATTTTCTACTGCATTTATTTCTGCTCTAATCTTTGTTATTCCTTCCTTCTGCTGACTTTGGGTTTAATTATTCTTCTTTTACTAGTTCCTTGAGGAATAAAGTTAGGTTATTTGAGAACTTTCTTCTTTTTTAACTTGGCATTTATCTTTATGAACTTCCCTCTTTTAGTACTGTTTTGCAGCATTCCATAAATTTTGATATGTTGTGCTTTCTTTTTTTGTTTGTCTCAAAGTTTTCTAATATCCACTCTTGCTTTCTTCTTTGATTCAATGGTTGTTCAGGAATATGTTGTTTAATTCCACATATTTGTGAATTTTCCAGTTTTCTTTTTGCTATTGATTTATATTAAATAGTTTCATTCCATTATGGTTGGAAAATACACTTGGTGTGATTTGTCTTCTTAAATTTGTTAAAACTTGTTTTGTTACCTAACACGCGATCTGTTTTGGAGAAATATCCATGTGCACTTGAGAATGTCTATTCTGTTGCTGTTGGATGGAATGTTATGTATATATCTGTTAGGTTGATTTTGTCTATACTGTTCTTTAAGTCCTTTGTTTCTTTATTGATTTTCTGTATGGATGCTCTGTCCATAATTGAAAGTGAAGTATTGAAGTCTCCTATTATTATTATGTTGCTATCTATTTCTCCTTTCATTTCTATCAATGTTTGCTTTATATATTTAGGTGCTCTATGTATGTTAGGTACATATATATTAATATTTGTAATTGTTAAATCTTCCTGGTGGAGTAACCATTTTATAATTATAAAATTTCTTTCTTTGTCTATAGTGACAGTTTTTACTTAAAGCCTATTTTGTTTTATATAAGTATAGTCACCCCTCTCTCTTTTGTTTACCATTTACAAAGAGTATCTTTTCTGTCCCTTTATATTGAGCCTATGTTTGTCCTTAGGTCTAAAATGAGTTTCTTGTAAACAGCATATAATTAGGTCTTGGTTTTTAAATTTATTAAGCCACTCTACATCTTTGGTAGGGAGTTTAATCCATTTACACTTAAAGTAATTTTTGATAGAGAAGAAATTACTAGTTATTTTCTGTTAGTCTTGTGGTTCTTTGTTGTCTGCCTTTTCTTCTCTCTGTCTTCCTTTGTGTTGTACTGATATTTTTTTGTATTGATATGCTTTAATTCCTTTCTCTTTTTCTTTTGTGTAACTACCATAGCTATATTTATGTGTGTGGTTACCTTGGAGCTTACAGAAAATACCTTATAACTGTAATAGTCTATCCTAAGCTGATAACAACTTAAGTTCAATCACATACAGAAACTATACATTTTAACTTCTCTCCCAATCATTTTATGTTCTTGTTGTAACAATTTATATCTAATAAATATGTTGTGAACCTTTTAACTTTTTTTTTTTTTTTTGAGACAGTCTCGTTCTGTTGCCTGGGCTAGAGTGCTGTGGCATCATCATAGCTCACTGCAACCTCAAACTCCTGGGCTTAAGTGATTCTCCTGCCTCAGCCTCCTAAGTAGCTGGGACTACAGGCACACAATACAACGCCTGGCTAATTTTTCTATTTTGAGTATAGATGGGGTCTCACTCTTTCTTAGGCTGGTCTCAAACTCCTGAGCTCAAGAAATCCTCCCACCTTGGCCTCCCAGAGTGCTAGGATTACAGGTGTGAGCTACCATGCCTAGCCTAGCATTTTTAGTATACTTACTTCTCATACTATTGTTTTTTGTACTAGAATTAAAAATGAATTACTCAACACCATTAGGGTAATACAGTATTCTGTATTTTTGTATATATTTACCTTTACGAATGAGTTTTATACTTTCTTATGCTGTTATGTTACTGCTTATTATCCTTCCATTTCAACTTGAAGAATTCTCATTAACATTTTTTATAAGGCAGATCTAGTGGTTCTGAGTTTTCTCAGCTTTTCTTTCTCTGTGAACATCTTTCTCTCTCCATTTTTGAAGGAGAATTTTGCCATGTATAGTGTCCTTGATTGGCAGTCTTTTTCTTTCAACACTTTGAATATATCATCCCTTTCTTTCCAGGCCCACAAAGTTTCTGCTGAATAATCTACTAATAGTTTTATGAAAGTTCCTCTGTATGTGACAAGTTGCTTTTCTCTTGCCACTTTCAAAACTTTCTTTGTCTTTGACTTTTGATGATTTGAAGGTAATGTATCTTGATGTGGATTTTCTTTTTGATTCACCTTTTTTGGTGTTCTGTGGGTTTTTTAGATCTGGATGTCCAGTCCTTTTCTCAGATTTGGAAAGTTTTTAGCCATTATTTCTTTGAATGATTTTTATGGTCTTTTTTCTCTCTCTCTGTCTTCTGAAACTTCCGTAATGTATGTATTGGTATGCTTGCTGGTGTCTTACAATTTCCTTAAGCTTTCTTTACTCTTCTTCATTATTCTTTTTTTCTCTCGTCTGAGTGAATTATTTCTAGTGATCTGTCTTCAAGTTAGCTGATCCTTTCTTCTACTTGATATAGTCTGCTGTTTAACCCTCTACTGAATTTTTCAGTTTAGTTATTGTGCTCTTCAACTCCATAAATATTTAAATATTTTTCTCTTCATTGAAATTCTCATTTTATTTATGCATTGTTCTCTTGACCTCAGTAAGCATCTTTAGGAGAGTTATTTTGAACTCTATGTCAGGTAAATCTTTTAATTTTGTTCTTAATAAAACAGTTTCTGGATATTTTTCTTGTTTCTTTGTTTGAAACCCCTTTGCTAGTTATTAAGTTTTCTTGACTCTCTGTGTTGGTATTTGTGCCTTAGACAAACCAGCACCTCACTGACTGGCCCTGTACAGGAGAAGATCTCTACCATTCAGTTCAGTCAGCAATTTTGGGGGCTGTTATCAAGTCTTTCTTTCCCCAAGAAGCAGCAGGCAGCTATGGTTTTATCTACTTGCTCTGTGCTATGCCGGGGGAGAAAGTTATGATGTTTATCAGCCCAAGTTGCCATCTCCGTTCTTCCCTAGGCTGTTAGGCTATGGTGGTCCTATCCAAGCTCCAAGACTGGCAGGATCAAGGTTAATCCTGTAGGGACCCCCCTTGGGAAGGTTGGGTCACTGGACACATGAACAAAACGTTTCCCTCCCCTGAGAGAAGCTGGGATCTAGGGGGTCTTTTCTTGATCATATGATCCTGTTCTGGGAGCAGGGTCTCTGGTGGAGAGTGTCCTGAAAATACTTACGAGCTTTGGTGAGTTTGGATTCACATTTTCTTGGAGTATAGGAGCCTTTCGATTAGTTTCCAATTTCTTGCAAAATGAATTTATCTGTGAATTGTTTCTGAATCAGTGTTTTTCTGGGAGAAAGAAGAATTCAAGGCTTCTTACTCGGCCATGTTGCTGATGTCAATCACCCTGGTTGTTATGTTTGGCAACTCAGAGAAACTACCAATTTAAATCCTGACGCACACACTGTTTCTCAGCACTAGCCTGTAAGTAGAAACTGTAGTGTGAGGGTTCAATACTATGATAAAAGCCCCGGCTGCCCATAGTTGGCAGAGGCTGCAACAGCCTAAGATTAGACTGTTGATGGTGCCATCTCAGGACATCTCAGCCACGGATTGAGAGAGGATGGATCCATCAAAGGAAAGGAAGAAACAGAGGATCAGGAAACAAATGGAGGGAAGTGAGAGGTTAAAAGTGCTGGAGAGGAAGTGAGAAAGTGAGGGAACACAAGTTGGAAGGGGAAGGGAGGAACAACAGCGAGGAGGAGGCAAGAGGAGGGAGAGGCCTCCGCCCACCTCACCCACTCCTGGCTACTTGCTCTGTGCTATGCTGGGGGAGAAAGTTATGGTGTTTATCAGCCCAAGTTACCATCTCCATTTAATTCTCCTTTCCTCTGCTCCTTCCCATGCTGGCAGGCACTGTTGCAGGAAGCCCTTTCCTCCTCCTAAGGGTCAGTGCGTCTCCCAGGTGACACAGTTTTGTTCCCTCTTTGCTCTGGCTCCACTCACTGAGGCTTCTGCATCCATAGAACCTTGGTCCTCATGGTAGAGGGAAATTGTAAACATCTACAGGGCAACCACAAGGACTGCACAGAGGCCTGTTGCTTTACCATTGCCAGTCAGCCACACTGAGCCCTGCAGGTAGGGGAGCCATGACCCTCTCGCCCAGGGCAGCCTGTTCCCTCTCTGCACAGCTATGGGAGTGCAGGGCCTGGCAGGAAAGAGCTGGAGCATTCCACACTCAGAAGGCCTGGGGTGTGGCTGGTTTCTAGGGAGGTCAGGCTGCAAGCTTTTGCATGACAAGGTGAATCTCTGTTTTATATAGGAGAGGCCTTAAGTTTACAAAGAGATGATCCACTTATTGGAAGCATTCCAGGAGATTTTAAAGCTGCAAACCTCCAGGCTGCTGAAACTAGACAGTAAGACCCAGGAAGAAAGAGGCCCAAGGGGAGAGTTACCAGATGAAATACAGGATTCCTGCTTAAATTTGAATTTCAGATAAACACACATAATTTTTTGGTGTAAGTATATTCCAAATATTGCAAGGGGCATACTTATATTAAATTTTTTTTCTTTACCTGAAATTCAAATTTAACTAAATATCCTGTGTTTTCATTTGCTAAGTCTGACACCCTGAAACGGGGGATACAGAGTCCAGGAGATAAGTGGCCCAGGAGGAAAGAGACTGGGAAGGTAAGGGCCTAAGGAACATCCCAGCCTGGAAAATGCTTGCGCGCCCATAGGCTTCGGAATGCGCTTTCACATCACGTCTTTATTCTCCCAAAGGTGTCCTGTGAGGTGAGCACTCAGGAGAGTGGCAGTGAACTGCCATTTGTGGATGAGGAAAGCACACGGGGAGTTTACTTGCTTTTTGTCCATGGAAAATGAATCAGCAGCAGGAGCTCCCGTTTCCTCCAGCGGGAGGGAGGTGGCATTCTTTTCACCCTTCTCTTTGGGATCCAAGTTCCTGGTGGGGATCGGAGTCTGCTCTGGGCCATCTGCTCAGGCTGAGCCGTGGTGCAGCTCAGAGCGGGTGAGGGTCCGCGAGTGCAGCCGCCCAAGCCCCGGCTCTCCCTGCAGGTGCCTGGCTCTGCCTGAGCTGTTTGGGGTCCACCTTGATTTTAGTTTTTTCATCTATAAAATGATGATGCTAGCAAGTGGCAGGCTGGTTATAATGAATCTGCCAGAACACTTAGTCCAGTGTGGGTACCCAGAGAGCGCTCAGTAACCACGGGCATCATTAGAACCACATGCAGAGGGGCCTCGCTCCCTGAATAGTCAACAGAAAACCAGAGTGGAGGCCGGCGAGTGGCGCTGACCAAAGATCTGGCGTCTCTGCCATTCCCTCTCAGTCGTGTCTGGGCAATCTTCAGCATGAGCCATGCTCACTGGTGCCTGGTGTCTCCTGCAGGCGTTTGTCACAGACTCCCGCATGGGGAAGGGGTGAGAGGAGTTTGTGGCTGGCTCTTCAGTCAGTATCGATGTGCTACACTTGATTTCAGTTAAGCAAGGGCTTGCCCTGCCTGCACGCCAGCTCCCGGAGCCCCATGGTGTCGTGGCTTCTTGTACGCCCAGCGTCGGCCTTTTTGCTCCTCAGTGTGCAAAGCAGGAAGCCTGGCCCAGGCGCTGCTGCAGCCCAGAGCCAGACGACGGGGCTGTGTGGTCCGTGTGCAGCCTGGGCGCCCAGGGGCCCTGTGTTTCTGCCTTACCAGGCTCTCTCTGAGCAATGGGGAATCCGACTGCAGTTTCTACACCTTGTCCTCAAGGAAAAGAAAATGCAACACTTATTCTCACCAAAGGGTGAGAAGGTCTTGATATGTTCATGGCTGGACAGAAATGTCTCAAATTTCTGAAAGGGCTGGATCAGTCTATTGGAGCCATAGCCTGTCATAGCCATAGCCATAGCCGACCTGCCTGTCTACCTTCCCCGAACCTCCATGGCGTGCCAAGTCCACAGCAGTCCCACAGCCCCCGTGTTAATCCCCGGGTATTTAAAAGTGGGTGCAAACGTCCTGATGCCTCTAAGCTGGGGAGACAGACAGTATGTGAACAGCAGTACTCTGCGTAGTAACCCGAACATACCACCGCTGCCTTCACACTCGAGTGTGCCTTCCGCCCTCAGTCTTTGGGCAGCACAAAAGAGGGAGTGAGGGATGGGACTCGGGTGGACCAGGGAAGGCTTCAGGGGTGGGAAGGAACTTGGGTGGGTCTTGTGGGATGAGCAGGAGTGGAGCACGCGGGCCTGCAGAAGGGTTGCTCCCGGAGAAGGCAGCCAGTCAAGGCAGAACGACAGGAAGCAGCCCTGGGGGGTTGAAGACCATACATTCTTTAGCTCTGCGCTCCCCAACCCCTGGGCGGTGGATGGTACCTGTCCGTGCCCTGTTAGGAACAGGGCAGCACAGCAGGAGATGAGCGGCGGGAGAGTGAGCGAAGCTTCATCTGCATTTACAGCCGCTCCCCATCGCCGGCATCACCGCATAAGCTCCCCTTCCTGTCAGATCAGCTGTGACACTAGATTCTCATAGGAGCGTGAACCCTACTGCAACTGCGCATGCGAGGGATCCGGGTTGCACGCTCCTTATGAGCATCTAGTGCCTGATGATCTGAGGTGGAGCTGAAGTGGTGATGCTGGCGCTGGGGAGCGGCTGCAAATACAGATTATCGTTAGCAGAGAGGTCTGACTGCACAATAAACGTAATGTGCTTGAATCATCCTAAAACCATCCCCACCCTGGCCCCCGGTCTGTGGAAACATTGTCTTCCATGAAACTGGTCCCTGGTGCCAAAAAGGTTGGGGACTGCTGCTTTAGCACATGGTTGACTTGGAAAACTGTTTGTCCTTCACCGTTCATCTTAGGGCTGCCTTTGTCTAAAGATTCCTGTGCATTTCTTCCTTGAGGCCCAAGGCTGCCTGTGCATGTATGATACCCTGAACCCAGCAGAGCGGGAGCCCCTGGCAGCAGCGACCATGGCCATGTTCTGCTGGCCTCTCGCTCCCAGCCTGCCAGGGACCGATCTCAACAGCTGTCAGCAGGGCTGCCTTGTAGGGTTTGTATAAGGAGCTTGAGTTGGAGCTTTTTCTTGTGGGAGACAGGGAGTTGCTGAAGGAGACTGAATGGGAAGGGAACACGGACAGATTTTATTTCACAGTGATCTATCTGTTGAAGGGAATGTTACCACCTGAGACTGGATGCACTAGCTGGTTCTTCCCTGCCGCTCTGATCTCACATCTTTGGGCCGATCTGTTGTGACAGACAGGAGGAGGAGGAGGACTAGTAGGGGCCGCATCGAGTCGCCCTTGAGGAGGAAGGAGCGGAGGAATAGGCTATCCCACCAGCTCCCTCGAGCATGGTGGCCAGGGAACAGAGACCAGGAGGGTGGCTCTGGAAACAAATGTGTTTAAAGACATAATTCGAGATGTTTGGACTGAAAGCAAAGAAGACCCAAAGGAAAGTGATTGTGAGAGTGAGGACACGTATGAGATGCCACAGCAAAAGCACAGGTGCAGGTGGTCCCAGGGTCGGTGTAATGGCTCCAAATGTCCTCAGGGGCCCCACGGGTTTTCTGTCTTCCCCCTCAGCACCTGCCACCTGCTGTGATGACACCCTCAGTGTTGTAGGAAGACTGCAGCCTTTCCAGGCAGCAGAAGAATAGAATTCTCCTTTTCAGCCTTTCCTTATTATAATAGTAGGGAAAAGTCCTTCACTCGGAGTCCACAGAAAAATTCCTAAGGGCATTGGCCCAGGCTCGCCCCCGCCCAGGACTCTGAAAGCAGCGTGGGCTGGCGAGGCGTGCCGGGCCGGGAGGTGCGCTGGGCTCCAGGAGCAGGGCTGGTGGCTGCCGGAGAGGCCCTGCATCCTGTCCCATGGCCCCGCTCAGAGTACCACTTGGCCACTGAGGAAAAGAAGGCAGGTCCTGTGGGAGGAAGAAAGGGGATCCTGAGGAAATCAGGAGCTTGACCAGCCACCAGGGGACGTTCGGACATGAGCAGTGCTTGGCCACCAGGAAGAACTGATGGCTAAGGAGGAATCGTCTTTCGAGAGGCTGCTCTGCACTAGGCAGTGTGGTGAGTTCGTGCACGTGCGTTAGCCTCAGGCCTGACCTTGCCAAGTGGCTAATATACCAGGCCAGCCAACAGGACTAAAGGTTTCCTGTGACCAGCTGGTGGCCAACAGTCCCCCTCTCTGTTCCCTCCCTGGCCCCGCCGCCCGGTGACTCTGAACTTGTACAGGATGTCTGCATTCCCAGGAGGGAGGGCTCACACTCTAGGTTCTCCCTGGTCCGGAGCTCAGCATGGGACCACTTAGGTGTTCTCCTTTGTGATTTTTCCACCTTTGCTTGTATTTTCCGCAAGCACTGGGGTGGTCGTTAGCAGGTGTGGGGGGCTAAGCTGCTCCTTGCAGGATGGTAAAACTGCAGAATGCTCCGGGTCTCTAGAAGTCACTCCGCCCAGCATTGCTAGGTCCCCAGGGGCCCTCCCTATGCTCTGCACATCTGCCCTGGGCACCTCATCCTCTCTCTCTGGAGCTGGGCCTTGTGTGTGGTCACCTTTGCTGTCCTCTGACTGCTTTGCCCACTGCCCTGTCCTGCCTTGCCTGTTCTCCTTGAGCGTGGAACAGGCCCTGCCTCGTCTGCCCACAGGGAAACTAGCACCAAGTCCGGGCATTTTGCAAGATTTCCTCTGAAGCTTGGCCATGACCTGGGAGATTACAACGCAGAGGACAACGTCACACCAAGTCTCAGGCACACACAGAATAAATATCTAAGGAAGGATGACAGGTCCCCAGTAACGCAGTGGGGATTAGATTACTGGACAGAGGAGGAAAGGAGACTTGCTTTCTGATCTAAACTTATTGAATTTTTAACTTAAAATTTTGAACCATGTGCATATGTTCCTCTTTCTCATTCAACCAACCAATCAATTAAACGATGAACACAAATGAAATCAGGAACTACCATTTCCAGTCTAGGAGCCCTTCATTGGGAGTCTTCTCTTATGTCCCATCTGCTGCCATCTTGCAGGGATCGGCCTCTCCTGAACTCCCTCCCTGAGCCTCCAGGGCCCACGTCGTCAGGCTGGCAGGAAGAGAAGGCCAAGGCCCCATCCTGACCTCCAGGCCTGGGCTCCTCTCATGAACCCCCTGGTCTTTGACTCCTGGACAGATGGCCTCGTGCGCCACCGTGGGCTCTACCTCTCCTGGCTCAACCTCTACTTTTTTAGAAGAGCGTTTAGGGTTTACCTGCATAACCAAGAATCCCGTTGAAGAGTCACCTCTGTTTGGAGAGACTCGTGGCCAAAAGCCAACTGAAGAAGGTAGACTGCGGTTTTCCACCCTTCACAGGGCGTCTGGAGCCCTCTGTGTGCAGCCAGCCCACTTGCCAAAGAAGACGTTGAGGGTCAGAAGGAAGACGGGACCAGAGCTTGAATTTCTCTCCATCCAGTGAGGCCTGGTGGCTCCATCATGGGTGGGGCAGGTGACTCCTCCCCTAGCTCAGGTCACTGCAGGGTGTCCGTGGGGCAGGTGGGAGAGGATGTGCGGAAGGGCCAGCACGGGCAGAGCTGTGACAGCGGGGAGGTACTGTAGCCCTGCGGACATTGTTCCTGGGAGGGGTGGGGGAGTCTCTCCCCACAGGGGCTGTGGGCAGAGTCCGGGGAGGATGTCGCTCCTGGGTGCAGAGGGAGGAGCCGGGAGCTGGTGCCGCCCCACAGGCTCACCGAGGTCGGCGCTCAGGTGGAGGCCGCAGCTCTGCCAGAAACCGCGCCCAGGCGTGGGGTTAGGGGGCCTTGCTGATGCGGGAACACCGCAGTCCGTTACAAGTTGGAGATGGTCTGAAAGTTAAGGATGATGACCACCAGGGTGGCATCCTGGGACATTCTCCACCTATCTGTGTCCTTTCTGGCATCCCTATGTTCCTTCAGAGCACTGCTTCTTACTCACGTGTGTCTTCAGACTCACCCGGAGCCATGCCCCCCAAACTGACACGCCGAGGCCACCTCCAGGCATTCTGACTCGGGTGTCTGAGGACGCTACTGGCAGTGACAATTTTGAAATCGATCCCCGGTGAATCAGATACCAGATCACGATCCTCAAACCTCGTTTCCTCTGCACAAGACGCAGCAGTGGTGGCAGGCGGGCTGGCCCGGGTGCTGGGCCAGGCTCGGCCTGTGGCCCTCCCTCCCTCGTCCCCACATGTCTGGCCAGGCTCTCCCTTCTCTCAAGGTCTCCCGGGAGCCTGCTCTGCTCACCTCCAACACACTCCTTCATTTCTGCCTTCACCCCTTTACATACAGCATCTGTCAGCCTGGGCCGCCTGGGGATCTTCCTCCTCCAGGAAGCCCTCCCTTCTGACTTCACCCAGGCCCCCACCTTCTTCCTTCACTCACAAACTGTACTCCCAGGTGACGTTTGCTGCATCCTGAGTCACAGCCTGAAGTCGGGTGCCTCTTTCCTCCTGTCAGGGCCTGTTTCTATTTCCTGGCCAAGTGCTACATTTACTGAGCAAATGAAGTAGAAAAAGATGAATGCCCATATGAATGGGTGAATGTAGGCTGAAAGAACAAAGGAGCAAATAAAAGAATGAATAAATGATTGCAGAACTTGTTGCGGCCCCATCCCTTCCACAAATAGCACAAACCTGGTCACTCACTCGCATGTTCCCTCTTTATAAAGTGGCTGCGGTTGGGGGTGAGCCCCATTGGATCTGCCAGTTCTCATTGACTGAGTCCAGCCAGCCACAGAGAGGCCCCTGTTCACCGCATCGGCCACCATCCGCTGCTCAGCAGATGGTCCCGTTGTTCCCGGGGCTTTTTCTGCTCTTAGGGCACTTGGGATGAGTTGCGGAGGCCTGAGATTCCACAGCCAGATTACCAACGGCCTCCGCCTGCTTTTCCTGCCGGCTGTTGCCGCGCCGCTGAGCTATTAATACCCTGCCGGCCAGCGCCTGGGCTGACCCGGCTGCGGTCTCTGAGAGCTGCTGGCGGGAAGACGCCTGGAGGGGGTGGGGTTGAAGGATTCTGGGGGTCACACCTGGATCTGTTAGCAGCGGACCTGTCCAGCACCTCACGCTCGAAGTTGCAGGTTTTCCACACCTAAATTGTATGTGTCCCTTGACCCAAACAGCCAGAGTCATTTCCAGTGTCCTGAGTTAGGATTGGAGTGATTACCAAAGGTCGTGGGATTGGGGTGCCCCTGGGTTATCCCAATGGGGTAGTGATTTAGGTGAGACCCTGACAGGGAGACCTAGGCAGCTGTGTCATATCCATGACCCAAGTCCCAGTGTGATGCACCCTCCCTTGTCAGCCCATTCCTGTCCCACGGCCACTTCTGCTTCCCCCAAACATCACTGTCACCACAATCAGTACCACATGCCAGCCTTGAAACCACCACTACCGCCATTAATACCCCATCCCAGCTCCAACACCGGCACAGCCCCGCCCTACCACTCACAGCGGCACCCAGCCCAAACACCAGGACGATGGCCGCCCCATCCCATCGACAGCACCCACCCACCCCATGCCGTCTCCGCTATTCCGGCTTCCTGTCTCACCTCAAGCCGGCTTCGCCACCCTCCCTCACACTCACCGTGGCTGCAGAGCCGGACTGCCCCTTCCCCGCACCACACACCGGCTTAGGCTCATTTTTCTTTATAAACTGCCCCTCAGGGCTGCTTACAAAGCCCCTCACCCTGCAGTGGGGGTGGGGTGGCTCGAGAGGTGGGTGGGGTGCAGGATGGCCGCGGAGGGCTGTCAGCCCAGGCAGCGGAGTTCTTGAGTGCTCAGCTAGTGAGTGTGATGTGATCTCGAGGTTACGTTTTGAGTTAGGGAGGTTTTTGAGCAGAAAGTTACGTGAGAAATCCAAAGAATTGCAGGATCAAGGGGTGTTCAACCAATGAGCCCTTGTCAGACCCTGTGAAGGAGTGACACGGTGACCTGAGAGAGAAGGCTGGGAGGTGGGGCAATGTGATGGCTGAGCAGACCTCGAGGAGGCGACATCTGGACAGGAAGCAGCCGCATTCGAAGGTCGGGGAGGAGAGCCTTCCAGAGGGCCCCAGGTGGAGCAAGGAAGAAAGAAGCACTAGCCTCAGGGAACAGTGAAGCTATCGGGGTGACAGGCGCACTTTTAACCCTGACTTGAGCGTTACAAGTGCCATCCTTGTAACCAAAAACAGTTGTACCCCCATAATACTTTGAAATAAAAAGAAGCAGTGAGCTGGAGCCCCTTGACCTCTGCGAGGCAGCGTCTCTTCATTTACTGAAGGGCGAGACAACATCCTGCACGTGGCTGTCATTGGATGAAATTAGATGATGTGTATTTAGCCCGAGCCACACACACAGCACACGTGTTGCACGCACCGTGCGCTGAGTGAAGAGCTGTGACTCTGTCGTTGTCCGTTAAAGCCTTGCCCGTCCAGCTCCTCCGCCGAGCCCTGGCAGTCAGCGGCGCGTGTCAGGGCTGGGCCTGGGAACGCCGTGACTGTCATGAAGTGGTTGACGGGGAATGGAAAGGCACAGACGGCAGGTGAAAAGTGAGTTAGTAATTCCATTTTTTATTAGAAACCGTGAGCACTCATGTGGAGGTGGGCAGGCCAACACCACTAGATAAATAAGATATCTGAATTTTTATTCACATCCTACCAGATCCTACTAATGAAAACATACCTTTTGGACATTCGCTAACCATTTCCTGAAAGATCATGTTTCTACTTCTTGAAGACTTTTTCTTTTCTGTAAGAATGGGGAACTTGATATTCCTGGCCACAGACCTTTAAGGGACACAAAACAGGATCCTTGCTTGTCGTAGCAGAGCCTCATGTTTTAATTTTCTTTAGGTAGATGCTGTGGTTTGAATGTTTGTGTCTCCTTCAAAATTCCTGTTGAAACTTAATCCCCAGCGCAACAGCAGTAGCAGGTGAAGCCTTTAGAGAGTGATTAGGCCACGAGGGCTCGGCCTCGTGTGTGGAAGTAGCGCCTTATGAAAGGGCTGGGGAGAACTCAGTGGCCCTCGTGCCTCCCCAACTTTTCTGTTGGGAGAGGACACAGCATTCCTCCCCTCTGGAGGACGAAGCGGCAGGGCACCATCTTGAAGCAGAGACCACGCTCTTCGCAGGCACCAAACCTGCCAGGGCCTTGATTTCGGGCTTCTCAGCCTCCAGAACCATGAGGAATAAAGTTCTGTTCTTTACGAATTGCCCAGTCTCAGGGATTTTTATTATAGCAGCAGAAACAAGACTAAGACGGTAGAACATAGGTCCCACAGCACACCTTCTGTAAACAGCACATGCTGTCCTTTGAGTACTAATTGCTGACCTTGAGTTTGAATTACTGGTACCCAGGACAATTAATATTCTAGAGCAGCTCTTGCAGAATGAAATACCAGAAGGGCCAAGCCAGCCCCACACTGAGTGAACTGGTGACATCGTTAGTTCTGTAGCATCATCAGTTGTGTTACTTTAGCACAGATTCTGCTTGCTGGTTAACCATGCGGGAGCACTCTGTCCTTCCACAAAGTAAGACTTGTCGCCCAAATTCCTCAAAATGCACAGTCCTCCTGGCCCGGCCCTTTATCTCCCATGAAGGAACAGGGCAGAGACAGAGATAAATGGCAGCTGACACGGGACTTCAGGTGGGGAAGCGATGGAGACTGAGGCAGGCTGTGGTCAAACGAGGATGTGCCCAGCCTACAGCAGGCAGCCATCTGGCTTCCAGTGTGTTGTTGTCAGCAGGGACAAAAGTCCAATGTTTCCAGCTTCTCTACTTTTTTTTTTTTTTTTGACAGAGTCTCACTGTGTTGCCCGGGCTAGAGTGCCGTGGAGTCAGCCTAGCTCACAGCAACCTCAAACTCCTGGGCTCAAGTGATCCTCCTGCCTCAGTCTCCCGAGTAGCTGGAACTACAGGCATGTGCCACCATGCCCAGCTAATTTTTTCTATATTTTTAGTTGTCTGATTAATTTCTTTCTTTTTTAAGTAGAGACGGGGTCTCGCTCTTGCTCAGGCTGGTTTTGAACTCCTGAGCTCAAACAATCCGCCCGCCTCGGCCTCCCA
>CAUYSK010038402.1:0-16104 GCA_963575035.1 Avahi laniger | reverse complement strand
GGTGAGTGGTAAGCCAGAGACTCTATTCCCAGCCCAGTATTTCTTTATGTTGGAAGTGTCTGTCTTAAAACTTCAGCCTGCCTCTCGACATTAATGATGTCAACTGAAACTTATTGAATCCTTTCTTGCCAAGTGCCAGGGTCGTTATAGGTGCTTAACATTTGTTACCCTGTGAAATCCTCACAGCAGCTGTCTGAAGCAGGTACTAATATTTTGTCCTCATTTTACAAGTGAAGAGACTGAAGCACAGAGAGGGTAAGTAACTAGGACAAAGTCACACAGCTGGCAAGGAGAGAGCCTGCATTCAATGTGGGCAGCTAGCTCCAGGGCCTAGGCTGTTAACTTCTGTGCTCTAGTATTTACACATTCTATCTGGGGTGAGATTAGTCTAAAAAAGTGGCTCTTGGTGGGGGCAATTTTACATCCTCTAATCCCTGCCAGGACAGTAGGCAATGTCTGTGGACATTAGTGTCACAAAGAGTGTGTGTGTGTGTGTGTGTGTGTGCATGTTACTGGCATGTGGTGGGTAGAAACTAGAGACTACTGATGACGCTAAATATCCCACAATGCACAGGACAGCCTCCACAACAAAGAATTACCCAGCTCGAAATGCCAAGGTTAGGGAATCCTGGTCTAATTACTTGCTAGCTAAATTCCCTTTCTTTCCAAAACCTTCTCCAAAAACCGCTGTGTTATCCTGTGGCTTCTTGTACACCCACAACATCACAATTTTGAAAGTCCATTTGAGAATTGTGGCCTTATAATGTGTGCAAGTGACAAAATTTCACGAGGTTTTCAAATGCCCTGAAATTTAATGGCAGTAGCCTTTTTATCCACCTACCTTCTCTGACCGGAGGGTGAGCAACAAATGGAGTTTTCCCCCTTTAGCCAACAACGGTAAAAGGACGGAACATTTGTTATATGACAAGTGAGAATATTTGCTCCCAACATCATGCTTTCTTAGGCAGACCTTAGCATCATCTATCAAACTGTTTCTAAAATGGAAACAAACCAGACAGACATTTCAGTAAGCAGAGTTATGGTAAAAAGTGTCTAATCCTGCCTACATTTCTGCTTTCTTGTGTGGGGTTTACCATTTCTCAGTTTCAGTGTATTTTTCAACAACATGGCAGAAATAATAGTAGCTAAATTGGATGGTTGTTGGCAAGATGAAAATGAGGCAAAAACCCTACTAAGCAGAGAGTTAGGCACACAGTTTCACTTTGAAACCTAAGTTAAATTTTAAATTCAAATATGGTAAAATGAGCCAGGTGTGGTGGCTCACACCTATAACCCCAGCTACTCGGGAAACAGGTAGGAGGATCACTTAAGGCCAGGAGTTTGAGAACAGCCTGTTAAATGTTTTTTTCAATAATGCAGTAGTTGAACTTTGAAATCCATAACTTTGTGGTGGGTCCCTGAGAATTAGCATTTATATCAAACTCCCAATGATGGTGTTGCTGGTGCTGCAGACCAGGGAGATACATTTTGAGAACCATTTCCTAATAACATGCAAGTATTTGGATTTATAACCACAAATGGTGCCCTTTTCATGTGAAGTGGATTTTTATTCTAGGGATGCAAGGATGGTTCAACGTATGCGAGTAAGTAAATGTTATTCACCACATAAACAATTAAAAACTGTATGATCATCTCAATTGATGCAAAAAAAGCATTTGGTAAAATCCAGCATCCTTCATGATAAAAACCTTCAGCAAACTAGGCATAGAAGGAACATACCTCAAAATAATAAAAGCCATATACGGCAAACCCACAGCCAACATCATACTGAATGGGGAAAAGTTGAAAGCATTCCCCTGAAGAAGTAGAACAAAAGATAAGGATGCCCACTTTTAACACTCTTGTTCAACATAGTACTGGAAGTCCTACCCAGAGCAATCAGGCAAGAGAAAGAAATAATGGGCATCCAAATTCAAAAAAAAGGAAGTCAAATTATCTCTGCTGGTGAGATGATCTTATATCTAAAAAACCCTGAAGACTCCTCCAAAAGACTAGATTTGATAAATGAATTCAGTAAAGCCTCAGGATACAAAATCAATATATGAAAATCAGTAGCATTTATATATACCAATAATGACCAAACCAAAACCTCAATCCCATTTACAATAACTACAAAAAATAAAATGAAATGCCTAATAAATATATTTAATGAAGGAGGTGAAAGATCTCTACAATGGTTTGGTCCTTTTGACAGGTATATTTTGTTGCTGGTTTGTGTAATGAGTTGAACAGTGTCCCTCCACATCCCCAAATTTATGTTCACCCAGAACTTCAGAATGTGACTTTATTCAGAAATAGAATCTTTTCAGATGTAATTAGTTAAGGATCTTGAGATGACATCATCCTGGATTTAGGGTGAGTCCCAAATCCCATGACTGGTGTCCTTGTAAGAAGAGGAGAGGACACAGAGAGACACACACAGGGGAGAAGGTCAGGTGGAGACACAGGCAGAGGTTGGAGTGTTGCCACAAGCCAAGGAATGCCAGGAGCCACCAGAAGCTGGAAGAGGTAAGGATAGAGCCTTCAAAGGGAGTGTGGCTCTGCTGATACCTTGATTCCGGACTTCTAGCCTTCCAAACCATGAGAGAATAAATTTCTATTTTTTTTAGACACTCAGTCTGTGGTACTTTGTTATGGCAGGCCTAGAAAATGAACAATTTGGTTTTACTTTTTCTGTAGGACGGTAAGTTTGCATTGTTTGCAAAATCAGATGTTTAAGACAGCCAGAATTAGTTTCAAAAGTGTATAGGAATAATTTCTCTGAGTTTCACTTCATCTGTGACATGCTTTAGTATATTTATGAAGATGAAATGATGCAGTTCCTAGACTGTGGCTGGCATTCGGCTGGTGCTCAATGAACGGTAACTACTGTCATAAATTCCCCCATCAGAAGCTGTTATTAATATTTGTGGGAAGTGTTTGCTCTTCTTTTGCCTCTTTCTTCGTGGCAGAGTGCTCACTAGATGTGGTTGGGTAACAGACCAAAAGCCTGAAAACAATCACTCAATACTGGCACGGGGGAATCCAGTGTGCACCCGATGGACGCAGGTCCTGTCCAAAAATGGCAGGCCCGGAGTGTGGACGGACTCTAGCAAGGGTGGCTTTTAAGGAGATCCCAGAACAGACCAGAGAGACCAGCAGAAGTAACAGGCTGCAAAAAACGTGTCTGTCCCCTTTAGGGGCTGGTCCCCGGAATAATCACCGTGAGGACAGCAACAACAGTGGCAGTCACCCCTTTCTGAGCGTGGGCTCTTGGCACACTCACTCCGTGCTTTTCTCATTTCATCCTCAGAACAGCCCGGCAGGTGAGAACAGGACCACGTCCGGGCTCAGAGAGGTTCCCTAACTGACAGACCCGAGGTCACACCTGGAAGCGGGCACCGGGGTACTTGAACCCGGGGCTGCGCCCCCATCAGGGGCCCTGAGGTCCAACTGTGGGGAAGCGCTTTGCAGAAGAGCAAGATCCGCTCAGAAGAGGGAAGGGCTTTGCCCTTGGGGAAGGGCCCAAACCCGCATGCGTGTGAACTGTGTTGGCTACAGCCTGCTCCGTTTCCGGCTGGAGAAGGGGCAAAGGTCTGGGGACCCGCGAGCTGCCACAGAGGCGAGTGCACCGCGCCCGGGCGCGCAGGACAGGCGGGAGCCACAAAGCCTTGGCGGCCCCAGCCGCGATCAAGGCCCGGCCAGGCCGGGCTCGGGTGCCTGGGGCGGGAAAGCTTTACCTGACTGGCTCCTGGGGAGGACCAGGACGCGACATTGTCGTGGGGAACCTTTGTTTCCAGTCAGTGACTCCTCGGAAGTGCTGGGCGGGACGGGCCTGCGCAGAGCAGCACGGGCCCGGGGACGAGCCTGCAGCCGGAGGCGGGGCGGGGCGTGGCTTAGGATGGGGCGGGGCCCATGGCCAGAGGCGGGGCGATGTGTGGGGGCGGGGCTTAGGGTCTGGTCTTGCTGGTCGAGTAAAGCAGTTATGCTCTGCTCCTGGTGCTTCCTGGAAAGCAAGAGGCTTATGGGGAATTGTGAAATTTACAATTGTAAAATTTTTTTTTTTAAATAAAAATGGCTGGGTGCGGTGGCTCATGCCTGTAATCCCAGCACTCCGGGAGACCAAGGCAGGAGGATCCTTTGAGGCTAGGAGTTCGAGACCAGGCAGAGCAAGAATACGGAGACCCCCATCTCTACATAAATAGAAAAATTAGTCGGGAGTGGTGGTGCACGTCTATAGACCCAGCTGCTTGGGAGGCTGAGGCAGGGAGATCGCTTGAGCCCAGGAGTTTGAGGTTGCAGTGAACTATGATGATGCCCCTGCACTCTAGCCCTGGCAACAGAATGAGACCTTGTCTTTAAGAAAAAAAAATTTTTAAGTGAAAATGCAATGCTGGTGAGGTGAGAGGATCCAGGCACTCCCATCTACTGTTGCTGGAAGGGTAAGGTGGTTCAGCTTTATTGAATGGCAGTCAGTACATATTTACTGAACACCTACATGCAGATCCCATGGCAAAAGAAAGGCCATGTGGAGCTCACAGTCAAATGGGAGAAGAGACTTGAATCGAGCCATTTTTATGAATACCACCACACAGAAGCAGTTGGCCCGTGAATTTTGTGAATGTGATTGCTAAGGAGATATGCTAACCCCCTATCCAATATTCATTGCACAGCTACAATGTGCTGGTAATGGGGAGATGACTAAGACATGGCCCTTGACCTCTAAGGCCTCCTAGTCCAGTGGGGTGATACTAAACATGACTCTCAGCTCTAGTAACTCACAGTGTGCTCTTGGCTCTGGGTGAGAAAGGAAGGGAGAGTGGTTCAGAGAACTGAGTTGAAGGCTGAAAGTTATTGTCTTGGGATGTTATTTTCTTTTAGACATCCTTTGATTGTATCCTCATTTTTGAAGATGAGCAAACTGAGGCTCAGAGTGGTTGAGTGCCTTACCTGTGGTCACACAGCTGGTAAATGGTGGAGCTGGTTGTTATCTCATGCAGTGAGCTGCAGCTTGTGCCCAGGTGGGCATTTGAGGGATAGGTAAGATTTTGAGAGGGCAAGGTGGGGAATATAGCATTCAAGGCAGAGGGAACCGCAGAAGCCAAGCTTGGGTGGGGAGTCTTGTTCAGAGGGGCAGATGGTTCAGTGTGGCTGGAACAGAAAGGGCATTTGGCAGAGCAGAGCCCTGGAAGTAGATGAAAAGACTTTAGAAGCCACAGGAAGATGGAGGCTGACCTTCCTCCTAAAGGGAGAGGAATAGCAAGTCTGGATTTTAGGACAATCTTGGTGGAAGATGGGTTGGCAGACGCAAGAAACCGGATGCAATCAGGGAGCTCTTCCAAAAGTCCCAGCTCAAGGAACTAGGAAAAGAGACTTTTAAACTTTCTGAAAAACCCCCACATTTCCAGCATCAGAAAGAGTACAGTAGGAGTTTGATGGCCTTAATGTAAAAAGCAGCATCCTGAGATGCTTTGGGGTACACCAAGGATATATATACAATATCTTATTTCAAGTTCAGAAATACTGCTGCAAAAATACTTGCCTTTCATGGCTTTTGTGAGGCTGGAAACCATAGCACAGGGAGCATCACAATGTGAATTGTATCATGATAAGGTTACGTGTGTGTCTGTATCTCCGCACCTGCAAGACAACAGAGCTTCAAGGTTAATGGATAGTGTCTTTTAGGAGAAACGACTTCAGTTTGTAGCTTTTGCACACAGATTTGTTGGTAGTAACATAATTCTGGAAATGTGTTGAAGAGAAGCAAAGCTGTAAAAAGATCAGGATAGCCTGCAAAGCTACCACCTACAAGTGCAGGTCTCTCAAAGAAGCACATGGTAGGGGCCAGGGTGGGCCTTATCTGCAGACCACTCACCTGGAACCTTTATTTGAACAGCAGCACCTTGGGGCCAAGCCTGGGTGATGCAGAGATAAAGAAAACATCAACCAGCTTTCAGGAGCACAGGATATCTGGGGAAGAGACCTACAACAAACAATTAGCTTTAATGCCAGTTAAGTGCTCTAATCAAGGAGAAAGGGCTTAAGTGCTCTGGGGAAGGGAGGAGCAGCAGGGAAGCGATTAATTTCGCCTGGGGATAGGCAGTGGGATCTGGGTAGGTAGTAGAATGACAGTAGGAAAACTGGGAACACGTAGCAACTTCTTAGAGTGGAAAAATATTGCTCAAGAAATGTGAGTTTCCCCCCTTCCTTCCTCACTTGGCAGGAAGGTCTCTAAGCTGGAGGGAATTCTTAGGAGAGGACTTTCAGATTAAATCTCACACATCCATCAAAGTGTAAGGTTTAAGACTGATGGGTTGAACATTCCGCAAAGCAGATACTTTCCCCTCTTACTTCCTCCAACTCACTCCTTACCCCCATCGTGCACCAATTCTCCCCCACCTCTTAGTAAATCAGGGAGAGTCCAGGAAGCACAACAGCCTTCTTCCCCTGGAGGAGAGGAAGGTGAGGGATTTCTTTGAGAACTGAGTTAGAATAGGTATTTCTCTACAGATAAGTCAGGGGAGCTCATCTGGGGGTGGGATGCTGCCCGGACAGCTCAATGCTCCAAATCCTACCCTGCAGGTTCTCATCTCTGGGTGGAAATTCACCCAGGAACTTGCATTTCTAAGGAAACCTCTAGGTGGTTCTGACATAAGGATTGAAGATACAGGTTTAAGTGCTCCAAAGGGGGACATTTAATGTTGGGAAGATAAGGCCACCTCCTTCTAACACGATGATGTGGCAGGCCCCGAGGGAAGGGGAGATAATGGCCACCAAGGACCAGGAGGTGCCATTCCTGGTGACATTGGAATGATCTTTTCTGGTAGTGGGAGTTGGCATCGTGGGCAGACCCATCTCAGCAGAGGCACCAGGGATGTTGAATGGATTGCTTTGTAGAGAGTGGGCTGGAGTGGACACATTCCTACATAACGTGGCTCTTGCCTTTTTTTAAAGATACCCATTAAAAAGGAGATAGCTTGTCAGTTTGGTTCAGCAGGTTCTCTGGTTGAACACTGATTCTTAGGTAGGCTTCACGTTGGATGTTGGAGATACAGAGACACGTGATAGTTGGTCCTTGCCCTTGAGGGACTGGTGTCAAATTGTCTGTACCAGAATCTACGGAGGATGATTAAACCGTTAGGTACTTGGGCCACAGCCTTGGGGAAGCTGGTGCACATGGGACCCAAGCATCAGCATTTGCAACCAGATCCTTGTGTGATTTTGATGTAAGTCTACACTTTGAAAAGTTGAGAAATGGAGCCTGAATCTGAAAAAAATAAATGAAAGAGTAGAAATTAGCCAGGCCCAGGAAATCTGGGTAGGCACTTGAACCAAGAAGCCAGTGACCTAAGACTCAGTCCTTGATTTCCTGGCAGCAGGTGTGGGCTGGGAACTAAAGTAATGTAGAGATTATAGAAAAAATGCTTCTGGAACTTCCCTGGGTCACATAATGTAAATACTGAGAATTTATTTTGAGGTGCTACAAATGTGATTTCATGGATGGTGTTTTTTTATCCATGTTTAATTTTCACTGTGTAACAATAAAACAGATATACACTTGCATATTAAGATGCCTTAAATCTCTGAGTTTCCACGAGCCAGCCTGCCAAAAACTGACAAACGTTGATAAGAGAGCATCATCCACACATTTTACACCATTGTTGGTTCTCATTTCTGTGCACTTTCAGAGATGAGATAAAAATTAGCTATGTTCAGTTCCTTTACTGTCTTGTAATCTTTGTGTAATGGAACAATCAAGTAGGTTTAATTACCAGTGACAACTACGCGGGGAAGTTTGTCATCTAAATGAAGGCTCGGTTAGGATGCACGCCATGGCGTGACTATGCCTCACAATGAAGAACATTCTGCTCTCAATTAGCATGAAAATTAGTTGTGAAATTGGCTTAGGATCTTCCAGTGCTAGTGGGTAGCTGAGTGTCTGTGGAAGAAACAGACATCACTGCATAGGGAATTCACTCTCTGTGGCTTCACCTTGGCCTTGAGTCTGCCCCACCAGGAACTCATAACTCTACCCTGGTTAACCTCTTTGGCTTCTACAGCCTGCTAAGGGGAGGCGGCAACTCACATCCTTCCCTAACTCCAGACTCCACCACCTACTAGCCTGGTGCTTTATCCAACCCATACTCTGCCACCTCAGCAAGGACCACGCGACCTGTGCTCTGTGCATAGGAATTACGTATTCTGATGTGCAGCCTCTCCTGCTGTAACTGTGATAACGAATACTGCCTCGCGGGCAGACGGACAGATGGACAGACTCTTTGGGAAGGATGCTGTCAGTTTGCTGCTAGCCTGTGGCTCCACGTTTGGCCTATGGCTGCCTGTCTTGGGATGGCCTTAAGGTAGTCTGGTTAGGGAGGGAAGGCGTTGGTCATTGCTGGAAGTCTACAGAGGAAGCCAGATGAGAATGTGGGTTGTCCTGGTGTGATTTCAAGGATCCGATGGTGAAGGATTGTATTTCTAGCAGCGCAGTCCAAGAGAACTTTCTACGATGATAGAAGTGCTCTATATCTTGCTCTTTCATACACTAGCCACTAACCAACGAACCACATGTGGCTACTGAGCGCTTAAAACGTGGCTGGTGTGAACAAGGAACTAAATTTTTAATTTTGTTTACTTTTAATTAATATAAGTTTAAATAGCCTCATGAGGGTAGTGGCTACTATATTAGTGCAGTCTAAAGATTGTAGTTTCAACACACTGTGTACACACATAATATAGGTGGCATCTGCTTTTATAAATTTTTACAAGATGGTGCACGTAAAATGAACTTACTTCAATATTATCTACATGGAAGCAAAATACGTCGCATAAAACATATACACAACCAGAGGTCTCAAAGAATGCTGTCCTTATAAATGAGTATCAGTGGTATATTCATTTAGGAGGTGAGTCATCTTTCTCGGAAAGGGCATTGGCATCAGACTGTATTTCCTTTCTGCTTTGTCATTGAGAATACAGATGTGCTTTGGAAGCAGAGATAAAAAGCAGAACCTATTTCCTTTACTTTTATTTGTCTTTCCTCCTGGTTGAAAGTAATATTTTGTTCCCCAAATAGATGCTAAGCAGCCAACTAGGCTAATTTGTTTTACGCCATGGGAATTGAAATATTTATAGTTTCCCCAACGTGAGTCTTCCTCTGACCTTGTGTAACGATTAAAATGTGATGCTGTTTAGTGTAGGTAAAAATGTGTTCCTGAGAACACCCTGCAGCCATGGGGTTGCTAGTGTTCCTTTCCCCCTGCTAAAGTCAGGTGAGTTTTACCCTCCTCACTTCAACTTGATCATGAAGATAATAACGACACAGGATTGCTGTATATTGTTAATGCTCAGAGAATTGGATCAATTTTGGGCATGTAGTAAGTGTTTCTTAAATGATAGTGATTATTTCGTGTTCTTACGAAGTTTTCAAGTCTCAGCTTCTGTCACGATTTATCTACATGCCTGAACACATGCTGTGAGCAATGTTGATGCCTGATCTTGTGAATACGTGTCTCATTCATTTCTGTGTCTTGATAGCACTTAGCACAAGTCCTTTCATATATTGGATGCTCAGAAAGGGCCAGCCGAATGGGTAAACCTGCCAGTATGTGCATGCAATGTCTGCGTGCTCATGCTACCTGCCAGGCTAGGAAATCAGTCTCACAGGAACACACATAAACAGGCAAGACTGAGAAAGATCCAGGATAATCAAGCAGGAAATGGTTTCCCCAATCTCTCCACTTCTTGAAAGCTACGTCGCCATCAGAGAGAAGCAAAGTCAAAGCACTGCCTGAATCTCAGCAGCACACCAGTGTTTCAGAAGACTGACCCAGGATGAGATGACAAAGGAGAAAGGGACAGACAGCAAGTGAGGAGGGGAGCTGAGGCCAAAACCCGGTCCTGGGCTGGCTGCCTCAAGGTCTCTCCGAGGGATGGATGGATGGTGCTTGGCAGGTCCTGAAACTCATTCACCCACACAGGCAGCCACATCTCCTCTCATCCCCTCCCCTCTCCGCTGCCACCACCTCTAGCTTCTATCGTCCTAGTTAAATATTGAAGGGAAGGAAAACCCCAGGGAGGATCACCGCCCACTGTGGGCTGCCAGGACATCCCAGACTGTCAGAATGTCACTTTATTTAACTCTGGACTCAAGACACTGCCTACCTGGTTCACTCTGGTCCCTGACAAAGACTGTTTCCTTGATCAGACGTTAGTCAGCCTCCTCTGAGCCCTCTTCTCAATGAGGCTTTTACCTTGGTCCTGGTCCTGTCCTTGGCCTGCCCGGCCCAGTGTCAGCAAGAATGCAGCCAAGTCAGTTTAGCAAGGATCCCCTACCCTTGGTATCTGACACCCTCAATACCTGATCAGGTTCCTCACCCCCTACTTTTGACATGTAAGTCCTCGACCTGTTTTCGGCAAGACTCCCCTACTCTCCAGGTCACCTCTTAGTAATTTTCTATCCACTGACCCCTCATTCTGCTCATTGGCCACCGATTCCCAGTCTATCCCAAGACTATTGTGACAGTCTCGAAATCTTTTGCAATAGACCCGAATAAAATCTTCCTTACCATTTTTAGTATGTGCCAGGATAATTATTTTCTTTAACAATCCTCTGATCTGAGTACAGTGTGTGGCTGTCATAAATGTGTGTGATACATAATAGCTGCTGCGTTGGCATCCATTTTTAGGCCTGACATAAGTTATTCAGGTTTGGCAGTCATACCCTGTCATCTCTGGCCTAGTGAGGTTGTCCCTTCCCTCTGTGGTTATTTGCAACATAGCCCGCTTACTCCTCATCTCACTGACTCACCAAAACCCAGAATACCCCACACCTGCTGACCATGATGAAACCTAACGGTCAACACCAGAGTCAGGTAAATAGGTTCCCTCCTTCTCACACGTGTTTTCCTTAAGCAGCAGATTCACAATCCCCGCCTCCCCTCGCCCCCAACGGAAAGCCTGAGGGGTCATACCCACGGATCTTACTAAAGGCACGGTCCCCAGCTGAGCGCTCTCTCACTCTACACCTGCTGGTTGAGCTCCCTGTTGCTGCCAGCCTTCCCGTGGCGTCCCGTTGGCAACCCCAACCTCTCTGGGATCTGTAAGTCACACATTTCTTGTTTCATGCTTTTTGGTTTCCCGTTCTACTTGTGTCTCACCTCGCCGACACACCCAAACGTCACTCTTCTGGTCTGGGCTATCCTAGAGTGTGGCTGTCTTGGCTTATAGCAACTCTGCAGAGAGAGACCTCAAGAGCGAATTATGGGAGCCACAACAGTAGCCCGTGATAGTTTTTTTTTTATTATTATTTCAAAATATTAAGGGGATACAAATGTTTTTGTTACATAGATACCTTGTATAATGCTTAAGTCAGGGCTTTGAGTGTGCCCACCACCTGAATTGTGTTCATTGTACCTGATAGGTAGCTTTTTACCCCTTCCTTCCTTCCCCCGTTCTTGATTTCCAGGGACCTTTAGATCTGTTTGTATTCGTGTGTGCCTATCCATTAGCTCCCAATTATTAGAGAGTACATGTGGTGTTTGTTTTTCCATTCCTGAGATAGTTCACCGAGGATAATGGTCTCCAATTCCATCCAAGTTGCTGCAAAAGACATTATTTCATTCCTTTTTATGGCTGAGTAGTACTCCATGGTCTGTATATACCACATTTTTCTTAATCTGCTCATGAATTGATGGGCACTTAGGTTGATTCCACATCTTTGTGGGTGTGAATCATGCTGTAATAAACACTTAAGTGCTGGTGTCTTTTTGATAAAATGACTTCTTTTCCTTTGGGTAGATACCCAGTAGTGGGATTGCTGGATTGAATGGTAAGTCTGCATTTATTTCTTTGAGGAATCTCCGTACTGTTTTCCATAGAGGTTGTACTAATTTGCAGTCCCACCAAGAGTTTATAAGCATTTCTTTCTCTTGTATCTATTGTTTTTTGACTTTTTAATAAAGGTCATTCTGACAGGGGTAAGGTGATACCTCATTGTGGTTTTAATTTGCATTACCCTGATGATTAGTGATGTTGAACATTTCTTCAAATGTTTCTTGGCCATTTGTTTTCTTTTCAAAAACTTCTGTTTGTGTCTTTTGCCCACTTTTTAATGGTTTTTTTTTTCTTACTGATTTGAGTTCTTTGTAGACTCTGGATAATAAGCCCTTTATCACATGTATAGTTTGTGAATATTTTCTCCATAGTTGGACACATGAGAATGGAAGCAACATAGAATAGTGTGGTGTTTGGATTCAGGGAGTTCTTTCCTTTTCTAGCTGTGTGGCCCTGGACAGATTACTTAACCTCTCTGAATTGCAGTTTCCTCATCTGGAGAATGAAGACAATAGTTATAACTACCTACCTCAATGGGTTGTTTTAAGGATTAAAGGAAATAATACACAGGATGCTTTTAGTGCTGGGTCTGGCACCAAACAAGTATTTAGGAAATGCTAAAAAGAAAAATCCTGGGTTTTCCATTCTATCCAGGAATAAACTTGTACCTGAGTTTGCATTTCACCCCACTATTTATTCACTGCATGATTTTGGGCAAACCATATCACCTCTAAACTAATTTTTCTTCTTTGTAAAATGGGATGATGATACCTATGTTAAGGGGCTCAAGAGGGGTGGTGAGAAATAATTGAAATCATCCGCAAAATGGACAAATGTATTCATATTCATTTATTCATTCGATAAGTGTAAACTGAGTGCAAGCGAGGTGTGGGACGTGGAGATATGGTGCTCAAACAGACCTCATCTCTTCTCCCTTGTGGCTTATGTTCCAACGGCAGAGACGTTAGATAATTAGAAATAAACATGTAAATTGAAATTTTCATAGATGTTTCAAAAGGGGGAAAATTACAGTGAGCTCTAAGAGAGTATAAATAGAGGAGGCTAATTTAGAACGAGAAGATTCTGAGAAAGTAGAATTCAAAGTCCTGCTGAATGACGCAGAGAAGTACACCCGCAGTTCCTGAGGTTAGAAGTGCTCAGAGCCCGGGAGTACCGGAAGGAAGGAAGAGCAGGTGGCTGCAGGGAGGAGGGAGGAAGATGTGGGCAGGGTCTTGTCAATCACATTAAGGAGCTGGGGGCTGAAGCCTCCACTGCAAACCGAGTATTATGAACACTGTAAGTGTACCCTGAAGATTCCTTAAACCGCCTCTTAGTTGTCATATTTTTCAAAGCGGCTTATGTGGCAGCTGTTGCAATGAAGCTTTGTGTTTTGTGATTACTTGTCTCAGTAACAGCTGCCGGTTGCCCAGAACTCTGTTTACCTAATTTGGTTAGGCTGGTACACAGACAAACGTGCTTTGATATGATAAATGGTCCATGAAAGGAGAGGAGTAGGCACACAACGCTAATTTCCATTCTATCTAGGAATAAAGGAAAAGGTTGCTGGCTGTAAAAAAAAAAAAAAAAAAAAAGAAAAACCCACCAGATTAAAAGCAGGTTTCTGACTGTCAGCCTGCTGGGAGATAATCTCGTCAGCATGACCTGCAGATGCAGTAATAATTTGCAATTAGGTACCAGCCTTTCTCTTAGGACGCACAAACTTTCTTAATATTCCCCTGAACTCAGTCATGCAGGCAGAGATGCTGGGATGGTATCATTTTGCAATTTAAAAGTCATTTTAGAAGAAATGCTTTAATAATCTTGCTCATGGTGCATGTTTGGGAGGCTTCTTGAGATCATGTTTCAGGAAGGAGAGATGACCAAATTATGTCACCTGAACATCTAAAAGCTTGGTGCTTGCCTGCGTGTTTCTCCTTTGGCCGATTGCTTAAAGTCCGAAGCAGTGCCATTTCTAGTTCCTTTTGAACACTGCACCATCGAATGTACTGGAGCAAGAGCCCTTCAACCCAGGCATCCTCCAGAAACAGCAGTACCATGGTGATCCCTAAAGGTCAAGAGAAATAATAGCAACGAGCTCCTTGTGTAAGTCATTCCAACAACTTCCTAGATCCTTGAAGAGTGTATCTTACTAGTGGGTGCTGAGCAAAGTGTTTCCTTGTCCTGTTTTAGAAATCCTTTCAGAGCTGAGACCAAATTTGTCAGTCATCAATGAGAGCCGAGCCTCTGTGCCAGGGGTTATGGTGAGGCTCTCTGCTAGGAGCCCTGGGAAATGTGGGTTCTAATCTTGACTCTTGAAAGCGACTAACATTGCACAATGTTAGGAAAACCCTTTAACCTTAGAAAAAACTTTTTTCCACTTTATTTGAAATGGCTGCCTCCCAAGAATGTTGAATACACAAGGCAATAGCAGTTTGAAAACCATAAAGGGATATACATATCTAGGGAAGCATTTTTATCAGGTTATTTGGGACTGATGCCTAGGATTAGACTTTCTCATCTTTGAATTGCCCCCATAATCCTTGTTTACTCCCCCTAGAACTAGAGAGGCAAGTCTGGTGTGTGTGTGTATATTTTTTTCCCCTCTTACCGTTTACCCACTGCAGTTGGTATTACTCATTGATTCCAGAACTGATTTAGAGCTGAGTCCTTCTCTGCATGGCATTCTCAACAGCCAGTTACATTTATGACAGTTCAATGACAGTGATCACCTGAAATGAAATGAAACCTGCCATGAGCCCCTAACTCCCCTGAAACTTACACAGGGGAAGGAACTGAGTGTGAAGTGACTATGTGGTTTCCACCCAGCAGAGCACGTATTTTTTTTTTTTTTTTTTTTGCTCAAGTATTTTAGCCTCGGGGGAGGGGCTCTATTGGGAAGGGTGCCAGAGATCCTGACACTCACTAAACATTCTCCCTGTTTTCTCAGCCCTGCAGTTAGGACCTGTCAGATTAGTGCTGGCCAATGGCCTTTGAACAGACGTAGCACATGTCACTTCTGGGTCAAAGCACAAGGTGCTCCAGCCAGCTCTTTCTGGGTTTTACTGTTGAAAAGACTATGAGTTTCACATGGCGCAGCTATGGGATGGTAAAGTCTTCACAATCTCATGCTCCTCAGGGATGGTGTGATGGTTTCCTAAGGCTACCATAACAAGCTGTCACTAACTGGGTGGCTTACACAGCAAGAATTCATTGTCTCACAGTCCTGGAGGCTAGAAGTCCAAGATCAAGGGCTACCAGGAAGTCTCTAGTCGGGTGCCCCTCTCCTGGCTTCCTGTGGTTCCCTGGTGGTCTTTGTGGTGTTCCTTGGCTAATAGAAATATCACGCAGTCCCTGCCTTCATCTTTACATAGTATCCTCCCCATGTGCCTCTGTGTTTAAACTTCCCGTTGACTTCGTCTTAACTAATTACATCTACAATGATCTTATTTGGAAATAAGCTCACATTCTGAGGTCCTGGGTGTCAGGACTTTAATATATGAATTTTGGGAGGACACAATTCAACCTATAAGGCAGTGGTGATGCACACAGGATGTGCGGCATGAGTGAAAAATAAACTTTCGTTTTAAGCAACTGAGTTTTGTGGATTTATTCCATCAGTATCGTCTCACTTGTTCTAATTCACCTGAGGCGTAAATGGTGCACACACTGAGTCATCAGCTTGCTCGTTAGTGGGCGTGACGTTGACAGCATTTCTTCTGACAGGTGGACTCGCTCAGATGTGACTACTCATCAGTTGTTGCTGATTCACTTTCATGCAGCCTCCCAGAACTGAAGCTACCTGATTGGTTGTCTGAACACTTGAATGGGTCTTCCATGCCTCCCCCTTTAACTGTCTTAGAAGCATCACGAAACAATGGAAGGAAAAGAAAATAAATATTCGTTTCTTGGAACCAAAAGGTAGATAATCTATTAGCACTAGTGAGTCGAAGAAGGGTCTCCAGAGATCTTCTAGTATACGTAACTCACCTCCCAATGGGGAAATCGAGACCTGGCCACTTGTCCAAGTTCACAAAGTTTGCTATGAGGCAGAGCTGGGACTGGGATTCAGGTTTCCTATTCCAAGTCTGGAGAGAGGTGTTGGAGCAAATTATAGAGCACTGTTTGCCTTTGAGCAGATTAAAATTAAGCAGCGGAAATCTGTGCAAGCATAACTTTCACAAAACTGAATGAGAAAGAGAAATTTCATACAATAATAAAAATCGAGCACTTGAAATGTGGCTGGTATGAATTGAGGTATGCTGTAATTAC
>CAUYSK010038401.1:0-15905 GCA_963575035.1 Avahi laniger | reverse complement strand
TTGTTTGAGCTCAGGAGTTCGAAACCAACCTGAGTAAGAGCGAGACCCCGTCTCTACTAAAAATAGAAAGAAATTAATTGGACAACCAAAAATATGTAGAAAAAATTAGCCGGGCATGGTGGCACATGCCTGTAGTCCCAGCTACTCAGGAGGCTGAGGCAGAAGGATTGCTTGAGCCCAGGAGTTTGAGATTGCTGTGAGCTAGGCTGATGCCACGGTACTCTAGCCCGGGCAACAGAGTGAGACTCTGTCTCAAAAAAATAAAAACACCAACGGAAAGCACAACCACAGTCTCTCACTCCTACTCCCACAAATTATGCAGTTCAGTTCCCCACATTTGGGGAGTCAGCACATCCAGAGTGGAATGGATAGGCCTTGCCCTGGGAAAACCACCTTCATAATCATGGTATCTCCCCTGCCAGGTAAGTATGCACACATCTTTCAGATTAAATACTTTAGAAATCATTCTGATCACATTTTGGTTAAGGCTGACTGTCATGATTCTTCAGGGAAAAAAAATTAAAGACACTAGATCAATGAAACTTACCCCATTCCTTGAGCAGAAAACCTTCCTCCCCGCCTACCAGAGCCACCTAAAGAAAAGAAAAAGGAAGGAAGAGAGAAGTATTTTAGAAACTAATATAAAACACCTGGACACAGAGGCAGCTCTCAAATACTAAGTGGCTGATATTATCATATTTTTTTTCCTCTCAGTCCCTTCTGGCACATCAGTTAATAGAGTAAGACAATCATTACTGCTGACAGATTGTTCTCTTGCTGCTCAAACTGCTGGGTCCTCATTTGCAAATACAATAACACCAGCAATAAAGACTAGAGGAAATGACATATACCTTCCTTCCCACTCTCCACTTCAGCAATCTCTACTATATACACGATACCTCGACACAGAAGGTAGAGTTCATGTTAATTTGTTTTTAAATAAAGACCTCTAATGAACTAAAGAGTAACATGCTCTCAGTATCCATCCCCCGACAAACTGATCACCTCTGCCTCGGCCACGGCCCCTTCTGCCCCGTTCTGTGCCTCTTCCAGAAGGCCCTCCACTCTTGGTGCCATCCAGTCCATTTTCCTGACCCCGAACTGAAATATAAAAATTAAAATTAAAAAAAAAAACACACAGATAGCCCAAGCAGGGTCAACAGGGTATAGGCAAATATATTAACAAACAGTATGCGGTGTTGGGTATACAAAAGACAAAGAAGAGAAAATGAGTTGGAAAGATAGGACATGAAGGTTACTGAGGGAATGGCGTTGAGCCGTAACAGTGAGTTGTAAATCAAGTTACTTTACAAACAACTACAGGGTAATTTTAAGCCAGACTGGTGGCTACTGTTAGAAAAGGCTACAGAAAAGAGATGTCAACGTCTCAGAACACATGATGGTAAGAAAAGCAAAAGGGTGATATAATGGTTCCTGGGTCCTGCCTAGCAGGGCCCTGACACATCCCTGGAGTCTAGACATTACTGACCCACAGCTGGTTTTGATAAAGCCCCATGCATACACTCTCGTCCACGGCTGGCACCTCTCCCCCGTCTTGGTGGCCCACCACGTCGCCGACTATAGTCTCTGTCCCGATCTCGATTTTCTTTGCCTTCCTCATTGGATTCCGTCTGGCCACCATCCTTCTGTCCTGAGACTCCCTTCTTCTTCCCGACCATCTCCCAGGAATGCTAAAAGAGAGTACAGGATTTATGTCTAATCAATATGGACTGCTATCAGTACACCAAAGATGAAAGCTGGGACAAATGGCTGATTTAGTCATTCTCTCCTCAGCATCCATGTCTAGTTTACTTCTCTGTTTGGAGTATACAGACTAAACCTCAAAACAAATTTTATACCTATCACTGCCAAAAGTAAAGTCCTTTTTTGTAGGGGAGGTACTTACGGATAATGGATTGTAGGGATCAATTCCAAGAGGATCATAAAGATCTCCATCCAGTTCAGTCACTCCATGTATTAGTCAAAGGAGCTAGTTATTGTTCCCTATCTTTCAAGTGTTGTTTCTTGGGCTGAAAAAACTAATTCCCTTTGGATTCAATGACCCTTAACTTTTCATAGTCTTATTCATATCAAATAAACCAAAGAAGAAACAATTTCTGAAAGTTACCTATGAATTCAAAATGAATAAACAGCATTCAGCTCTTAGGTACCTTCTCTAATGAAGGAACCCATAAATTGAGGAGAAAAACAACTAAACCAACCTACACCTATACACACACACACACACACACACACAGCAATTTCACTTAAAAGAAGACCAAACGGCAGTCACGGCTCTGGCCCTGAGTCATACTCATTATAAGAAGCCTTCCATCCAGGTTTTACCTGCTGTGTTCTCCCTATACTTCCTAAACCGATATAATCCAACCAACTTCCCCAAAAGCAGAACATACCTATGATACATTCCAAACTGCAAGAGAGAAATTTGTGGTAAAGAAAATAAGCTAAATACCCTTGCAAAGCACTCCTCAGGAAAATGAGCTTTACAAATTTAAAGTTTTAAAAGCATGCATACCTTAGTTTATACATATTTTTGCAAAAAATCTATACAAACAAAAAGTTCCAGGACAAACAGCAAGAAAGACTATCAGATCTTTACTATCATACCATGTAACTCAAACAACCAGGGCCCCAATGCTCAGTAACAGCTGTCTAACGTCTAATCACTTTCAAGAATACATACTGGGTATTAGAAAACATAAAATTATTAATTTTCTCAGAATTTGTAATAGTATTATAATCATATAAAAGAGTGTTCTCCTTAAGCAAAGTATGGTGAAAAATTTAGAGTACAAAGTATTATGAAGTTATTTCCAGATAATTCCAAGTGTCCTCGATGGATGAATGTATAAATAAAAGGTGGTACATACATACAATGGAATATTATTCAGCATTAAAAAGGAATGAAATTTTGACCCATGCTATAATATGGGTGAATTGAAAATATTATGCTAAGTGAAATATGTCAAACAAAAAATACTGTATGATTCCACTTATATGAGTTACTTAAAATAGGCAAATTCATAGAAATAGAGGTTACTAGGAGCTGGTGGGAAGGAGGAATGAGGAGTTATTGTTTAATGGGTACAGAATTCCTGTTTGGGATGAAAGAAGTAGTTCTAGAAACAGACAGTGGTGATGGTTGCACTCATTGTGAATGTATTTAATACCACTGAATTATACATTTGGTTACAATGGTTTAAAAATGGTTAAAATGGTAAATCTTATATTTACCACAATAAAAAGTTTTAAGTTCAAAATAAGTAAATTTAAAATTATAATAAAGTCAGCTGGGCATGGTGGCTCATTGCCTGTATTCCTAGTACTCTGGGAGGCCAAGGCAGGAGGATTGCTCGAGGCCAGGAGTTTGGGAGGCCAAAGCAGGACGACTGCTTGAGGCCAGGAGTTCAGGAGTAGCCTGAGTAAGAGTGAGGTCCCATCTCTACAAAAAAATTAAAAAATTAGCTGGGCGTGGTAGCATGCACCTGTAGTCCCAGCTACTCAGGAGGCTGAGTCAGGAAGATCGCCTGAGCCCAGGAGTTTAAGGCTACAGTGAGCTATGATGACACTGTTGCACAATAGCTTGGGCAACAGAACAAGACTCTGCCTCAAAATAATAATAATAAAATCCTATCTATATATTCTAAATAGTCTGCAATAGTTTACTAAAGTAATTTTTTAAAAAAAGATTACGTATCCACCTAGGATTCAGCATTTTTTGCTGCCTACTTTTCCAAGCCCAGCTTATCCCACATGATAGTTAGTGGGTCATTTTATGCTCACAGTAGTTTCAATTCTTAAATTACAATAACCCCATAGCTAAATCTGCACCAGCAACATCCTAGACACTAGACTCAAAACCGTTAGCTTTTAGAATATATGCTAGTTTATCTCAAAAACCTGGCAAGTTTAAAGAACCTGTCACCTTTCTCCCTCTCCTGTGTACCAGATGCTGGCACCAGATGGGTTTTATAATGGAAAAGAATTACTATGATCTTCCCAAAGGCACTCTCAGTTTTTTGATAATGATCTAACCCACCCAAATACATCCAATATCCCAGCAGCTGACTTTCCTATCCACTGGTTTCACTAGTAGCTGGTTTAGCTGTAGTATAAACCTACATTCTCCTGCTTATTTTCCTTGTTGATATTGTGGAAAGTCAGACTTATAGCACTAGACAGAAGATGCTGGAAAGGGCCCAGCATGGTGGCTCATGCCTATAATCCTAGCACTTTGGGAGGCTGAGGCGAGAGGATCACTTGAGGTCAGGAGTTCAAGACTAGCCTGAGCAACACGGCAAGACACCGTCTCTTCAAAAAAATAGAAAAATTAGCCAGGTGTGGAGGCACATGCCTGTAGTCCCAGCTACTCGGGAGGCTGAGGCAGGAGGATCGCCTGAGTTCAGGAGTTTGAGGTTGCAGTTAGCTGTGATGACATCACTGCTCTCATGCCGAGACAACAGTGAGAGACCCTATCTCCAAAAAAAAAAAAAAAAAAAAATAAGAAGAAAATGCTGGAAGGTAAGAAAAAATGTGACTTGTGTGAAAAAACATTCAGATTTTTAAAAAAAGTATAAGTAGGGCCAGGCACGGTGGCTCATGCCTCACCTGTAATCCTAGCACTCTGGGAGGCTGAGGCGGGAGGATCGCTCGAGGTCAGGAGTTCGAGACCAGCCTGAGCAAGAGCGAGACCCCGTCTCTACCAAAAATAGAAAGAAATTAGCTGGACAACTAAAAACATATAGAAAAAATTAGCTGGGCATGGTGGCGCATGCCTGCAGTCTCAGCTACTAGGGAGGCTGAGGCAGAAGGATTGCTTGAGCCCCGGAGTTTGAGGTTGCCGTGAGCTAGGCTGACACCACGGCACTCTAGTCCATGCAACAGAGTGAGACTCTGTCACAAAAAAAAAAAAAAAACACAAAAAATATAAGTAGTCCCACTTCTTCCCCTCTAAAATTTCTTGAGACAGGTTGGTCCGATGGTAGTGAGTTATTAGAACTTACTAATATTAGTGTCACTAAAGTTGGTATTCAACACCCCACTGCTAAATTTGACTGGTAAAAAAAAAAAAAATTTCTTGAGATAGTTATTCTAGAGCAAACCCAAAATGAATCAAAAGCACTGTATCTTGACTGTCAAGGCAGCAAATTTTCAAATGAGGTCAAATAAGGTAAAACTGAATCTAGACCTACAACTAGTCAAACAACTTGTCTAAATTCCAGAGCAGGAGGTCCTCTAAGATATCCCTTCTATCATCTCCAGGGATGGTCAACAGGCTATAAAACTTGTCTCTCTGCTACCTCAACAGAAATAAGTATCTTATTTTACCAAATACTACTTTTGAAGAAAAAAAATTCCACAAATTTTAATTCACTGATTTAAAAACGTTTTCCACTATTATTTTCCATTGTCTCAAGGAAACTGACAAACCTCCAGCATTTAGCTGAAGTGACACTATAACAGAAAGTTGTTATCTCTTTAAGGATGAATTCTGACATCACAACCAAAGATCAAGTAGAAGATCAAGTAAATAAAAAAGTTCTCTAGTAAGCATGCAAGAATATGCCAAAGGTTCATAAAGTAGTGTCCCTGTTCTTAAGAGGATTACAATTTGGTACAAAGACAAGCACAGAAACACAATTCTCATTAAGTGGGAAGGAGAAAAGGTGAAAGCAACTTGTTAAAATTCCAGGGTAAGAGGTCCTCCAAGATATCCTCTACTATCTCCAGGGATGAGTAACAGACTATAAAGCTTGTTTCTCTGCTATTCAACAGAAATAAGTTCATGCAATGAAATAGTATTGTGCAATGTGAAGCTGATATTGATGGGAATGTCCTGAATTCACAACTGACTATAGTTTGTGACTTTGTTCAACAATAAAAAAGGTGAGTAGAAATCTTCCACGATTAGTAACCAAGGTTATCATATAGCACCTCTAAGTCAGTCTAACCCAAGCCTTAAAAACAGGCCCTAGCCTGGAATGAATAATTTATTCCAGGCCAATTAAAAGAGACTGATTTCACTTGTTTTCACCTATAACCATTTTCCCCATGAAGAGAATGTAGTACACATAAATTTTAAGTATTTGCAAGCTAAAGCAAACGTCTCCAAGAAAATTCCCTATGCTACTTGAAGAATAAGGTACTTTGCTTTAAGGCGAGTTATTCCACTTGCTATTTTTAGAATATTACTAGCCTCCCAACCCAGGACCCATGTTCTAGAACGCTTTATTAGCACTCTACCGTATCTGGGTTTCCTTCCAGCAGAACATTGATGGCTCTGTTGACATCTCCATTGCAGTCATGCAAAGCAATCACACATTCATCCTGGTTCTTGCCTGTAATATCAATCAACTGAAAGAGAAAAATTAGTAACCATCAAGAATAAGCTTAAGCTCATACTTCCAATGAAAGGAAACTAGGTGAAGAAGATACCAGTTGAGTTTGAAAGAACCAAGCTTAAAAAACAAAATACGTACAATTTATCTAGCAAGTTTTCTGGTTTTTGCTGGAAACTCTCCCTCCCAAAAAAGCAGGTTATATAAAATTTTGGTATTCTATTTCCAAAAGCAAAATATTAATACCTGTGGTTTAGGGATGGGGTCAAAAGTATTTACAAAGCAATCAGCTAATCATCAAGTAGATAATCAAATCCTGACACACACAGGCTTCATCGTAACACGAATTTCCACATTTCCTAGATTCACAACTGCTCAAAGTTGCTATAAAATGGCATCAACAAAGTTATTCAATAAATAAGAGGTTAAAATTGAAATAAAAATCTCTTTGAACAAATTTTCTATCAAAGGAGTACAGTAAATCAGACCATGAAAACATTTATTTATCAGCCTAACATATTTTATTTCAGGTCATAATTGTTTCAATATCTATAGAAAAAAATATCCTGGTGGGCATCTGTGTTATTCAATTGTGCTTTAATCCTGATTTCTTTTACCCATAGCTTACAACAAATTAGTGGCACACTCACTTGTTTCACCTTCTCCTCAAAGTCAGCATCATTATGGTCCGAAATCATCTGTGCAAGTCGAATTTGTTCTGCAGTGGCCTAGGCATTGAGATTAGATCAAGAAAGCATAATCAGGAGGCAACAGTTTAGAGAAATAAGAGATACCTAGGTAGTCAATCTCCACTCTCCCCAGAGCCCCGGTTTCTTCTTCCTTGTCAAAAATGACCAATAAAGCACCATTTAATATTTTTAAATTGGTAAAAAAAAAAAAAAAAAAAAAAAAAGACAAAACAGTAAAGCTGTTATTATTTTACTCTGTAATTCCAAAAATGCAGGGAATTCTTACCAATGTTCATAGTTAAAGGACTTTCATCTATGGAACATCTGTCCCTCAATTCACATTAATGTATCATAAAGTCATGTGTAAACTGTTCCTATTTCTGCAATTACCAATACCACTCTCTTATTCCTCGGGCTGAGAATACCACAAAGTTTGGTCTGACCATAAATAACACATCTTCTGAGTATCCAGTATATGTTAATAAGATAAAAGGAATTTTACTGTCCCAATTAAGTACTAAAAATCTACTAGAAATTCACTTGGGAATAGAGGTGAAAGAAAAATGCGTAAGGGAAAGGTTTTACATATTTATCAGGCCATAGTCAAACATTAGTAATTCATTCACATTAGGTACCAACCAACACCAAACTGGTTATGGGAAACAGATCATATCTAAATCAAACTGAATACCCAAGAGGTTAATTTACTCCTTAGAACTTAAAATTGAGCAATGCTCTAAGGTGTCTCATTTAAGTTTGAAGGAATACAATGAAGATGCCAACTCCTCAAGGGAAAGGAAAAATCAGGTTAAGGCCTCAATGAGACCAGAGAAGAAGATAAAAGATAAGTCAGGGAAAAGACGAACAGAGGATAAAATCTGGAAGGGGAAAGGTGACAAGACAAAGGTTGGCTAGAGATGTCAAAGTGGAAGGTCTAGGAAACAAGAAATGTATTATAAAACGGCCCAGATGTAAAAAGGGAAATACTATCTTAGAAATATAAAGCATATGATCCATAATAAAGCACTAAGCCTCATAATGCAGTATTAAACAACAAAAAAGTAAGTATTTTGCATTACAGCATGTCATGAACAGTCATCAGGCCCTAAGTAAAAAAAAATAAAGAGTTAAGGACTAGAAAACAGAAATAAAGAACCTAATTCAACAATCCAAAGCACAGAATGATGCTGTAATGAATGGAAACCATCATCAACCAGAAATGCTACCCATGGATCCGTATCTCTTGGATTCTTTACCTGTGGCCGCTGCTTGTGCTGTGTCTGGTTTTGGTTTTGAGGTTGTTCCCAGTTTCCCCGGGCTCGGTTAGTGCCCACCGACGTCATCATTTACAGTATATACAAATAACAGTATTTACAAGGTAGAATACTGAAAGATTAAAAAAAATAATTTAGGTGTTAAATGTAGGCAAAATCTGTTTTTAACATCTCTTTCATCAGCACCTTCACCACCACTTTCACTTCTTCAAAGGAAAAAACCAAAAAGATTCACCTATTCACGCAACATAATTATTTGGATAAATTCCTTAAGGAACTATGGCTGTTAATCCATTTTTGTATAACAAAAAAAAATATAAACTAAAAAAAGTGATGGACTTTTTAAAGAAATTACAGCACACTTTGGTTACCAGCCCCCTATAAGCAGGCTTTAGGACATTTGGCTATCTTAATTGTAAGCAAGACAATGTTAATGATCAAAAGTCTATGTAGGTGAAAGTATCTGAAGTATCTTTGACAGAAGGAAAGATAATCAGCAAAGCCTGGAAGCAAAAGTCTTCCAGGAAGGGGATTAGTCTATACACCAAAGGAATATTTTAAAATATTGTATTCAATCTACCTAAGAAAACAGCATTAGCTGCCTTACAACTGTTTTATATAAATTGCATGTGATCTTCATTGCTTGGGAAAGGACAAATTCAAGTCTAGCCTTTTTTCCCTCAAGTTTCATCTCTCTACATGCTATGGGATTTTTTTTTTTTTAATATCATAGCCTTCAACAGGGGGTGTACTAGCCCCAGTGACTTTGTCCAGAATCTCAGTTCCCTGGATAATAACTCCAACACAATGCTTTTACAACTGCTTCTCTTGGTCTCCTAAGACCACATTTTCAAGAAACCAGAATTGCAATTACCCTCCACTACTCACCTTAATATACAGGGAATCCCAAATTTGTCTCAAACCAAAAGCATCTAGCACAAAGTTTTATCATTTAAACTTGAGACATTAAAGTTGTCAAGATGACTTAGCTGAGTTTTTAAAGAGAGACAGAACACACAGGGCCTTCCCAAAACCGGAACACAGTTTTTGTTACAAGACTTCTAAGCAGCTAGGATTCTACTGAATTCAAGTTCCCTTCATTCATACTTAGTTTTAATAATGCAATCTCAGCTGCTGTATTTAGTAAACAAAGAAAACATTCATCATATCACGGAGTGTTCAAAATAAGAGGTTACTCTGCATTTATTGTTTTATTCCCTTCCAAAGAAGAAAAGTTTATATTTTCTGCTCAATATTTAATTTTTCTGATTAATGAAACTTCATACAGGGTAGTTCTAGACAGAAGACATTGCTGGACTTAAGGGACAGACTGGAAAGTCTTCTGAAGAAACATGCAAGGATTAACTATTAAGGGAAGTGAATTTCACCTGTTTCTTGGATGTCAGAGAAAGCTGACTTCCCTGTGGATAAATTCTTCACCAAGTGTGTCAGTAAGTTGCATAGGTCTTTGTTTTTTGATGTGGTCATTAATTAAGAGTTGTACATTCTCTATCACCAAGAAAGATTTTTTAAGGCAGCTTCAGAGATAATTTTTAACCTTTACCTCTTCCCCCCAACACACATGTGCACATATAGGCCTGTAAATATTTCAAGCTAGTACAGGATTATTTGCTACACAGCAGTCCATTTTCCCATGCTGGCTTTATAGTCAAGTTTCAACATTTAATTTACAAAAAAACAAGTGTTGTTTGACCAAGTACCCCAGGATCCAAATCAACAAGAGGGGAAAAAAAAGCAAGTTAAGAAAAAAACTATTATGTTTTTAAATTGGCTCTAAACTGAAGTTTTTAATATGTAGTCATTCCAACCCACCCTTGTAACTTACAAATATTGACTGCTTTCTACTCCACATGTGATATCGATTTGTGAGGATGAGTTATACTGCAGAAATAAACTGCAAGACTAGCTATATGTGACCACATATCCCATACCAGTCAGATGTAAATATATTAAAATGTCATCTTGAAAGACACATAATTAACCAGGAAAGACAAAAAAACCTCCTGATTGCTCTTGCTATTAAGATTTTCCTTTTACAAATGCTTTGAAAAGTGTGACTATGAAAATTTTACCATCTAGGTTGTAATAACACTGAGCAACAGGTCAAAAGTAAGTGATCTGGGATGGATCACTTGAGGGCACAGAATTAGTAGCCTTTTAGTAGCAGAGACACATACCCAGAGTTATCACAGTGGAGGTGGGAATCTTGTTACTTTTTCTTAGAAAATAAAAATATTTAAGAGAAGTGGGGTGAGAAATATTGGAGACCAAGGAAATAGTGCAGGAGTAAATACAGGTTTCAACACAGGAGTGCCCTTGACTATTTTTTGAAAACCAGCTACTTAAAAAAATAGCCAGAGAAATTTTACTGAAAAAAATAAATAACAAGAATTTATTGAGTATCTACTATGTGTCCAGTACTTCAGGAAATACAAAAGCAATATGACTTGGTTGCTGCCCTCAGGGAGCTTACAATCTAATTTAAGGAACAATTCAGAAACTCTGAAGCTGGACTGGGTAGGCTAAGGATTAGCTAGCTCTAACAGAGCAACTAATTTCCCTAGATTCTTTGTTGAAATGGCCCTTGCATTCCCTTCCCCACAACCTTGAATGTAATAAGAGTACTGCCCAGGTAGGACACACTTAGTAAGGAGAGGCTTTAAAAATCAAAAACAAAACAGTACATTTTTAGGCCTTTCATCACTAGTTTACGTGCCAGCAATACTTCCCATTCACAAAGGAAACAATCACTGGGATAGTTTAATCTTTAAGGACAATGGTGTAGGATCTCAAAGCAGTTTTATCAACTGATACAGTCAAAATGTTTTAATTCTCTAGTAATGCTGGTTATCACTGACCCCCATCACCTCCCAGCAAGTCACATCAGATATCCCCGAGCAAGATATGGGGGAGGGGGGCAGGGTGGACAGGGAGAGGAGACAAAAAAAGGATTTCTCCATTTAATAATCAGGGAGAATCTAAGGCAAAAACGTTAACAATAACAACAAAAACGTCTGTTACTGTGGTGTTTTTCTTTCCACAACATCCTACACCAGACGTGGCTACATTTCAAGAATGGTGGAAAAGGAGCAGTCTCCTGTTTGTGACATCAGTTTGCAAAGCGATTTCAGGCGTCCACAAGGTGAAGGGTCTTCAGAAATTTGGAATTCCTGTCCCATTGTGAGAAGAGTGAACAAATACCCCAGTGCTCTAGTGACGTCCCTTAAGCGTAATACACCCTATGGAGGCCTCCATGTCCAGCTTCCCAAATAACATCATAATTGTTTCGGGTACCCAAAACTACAGTATAAACAACAGGAAGCTAAAGACAGTAGCAAAAATATATTCTAAGAGCTGGGTTGGTGAGAAAAAAGGGAGGGTAATAAGAAGAGCTGACAAAGAGGCTGGAAACGGAGAGGGGACGCAAGCCCACGCGTGGAGGATGGGAGGCTCACCCCCCCCTCAGCGCCACATCGGGAACCCACGGGGCCCATCGCCTCACTACCTCCCACCCGAAACAAATTAATCCTCCGCACTCCAAACTGAGGGCCACATGGGGGAGTTTGGGGCAGCTCCACCCTATCGCCCTCCCTCCCCCCGCCACCCCCAAACCAAGCCGGATTCGGATCAGAGGAGGCCCGCAGGGGGTTGGAAAGGGAGGAGGCCCTCTCCTTCACAAGCACTGGCCAGGGTAGAGAGAGGGCCCTACCTCAAGCAGAGCCCAGGCCTTGCTCGCTCGCGCCCTTTCTCGCTCTCCCCCCGTCAGGCTCTAGCCGCATGCCCCCCCCCCGCCACGGCTGCCCCAAGCCCCGCCCCGGCCACGCTCCCAAATCGAGGCCCCGGCTCTGGCGCGGCCCAGTAGGCCGCGAAGCCAACCATAAACAAAACCTCCGGCGGCCGACTCGAGGGGGGGCGCCAAGACTCGCATGACTAGGAGGGGGTGTACAGTGGGGGAAAACACGGTGCGGGGAGGGCCTACCGAGGGAGGGGGATACGGCGGGGGCAGGGGAGAAAGGAGGGAGGGTAAAAGGGGGATCGTGGATTTAAAGGGGCCGCGGACAATACCCGGCCCCGCCGCGCTGCCGCTGCCGCCGCCGCTGCCGCCAACGCCGCTGCGCTCCCAACTTTACCTCAGTCTCCTCCACACTGACACCCCGGGCCGCGCCGCCCCTGTCACGTGATATAAGATTCCCTCCTCCCCACCTCCCTCCCTCCTTTTCCCTCTCGCGCTCGCTCTCGCGCCTTCCCCCTCCCACTTGCCTTCCTGCGTCCCCCGGTACGTGACGTGAAAAGGGACGCGCACGCAAGCGTGCGCGTGCCGCCTCGCCACGAGACACCGCTTTCCGGTTCCGCGAATCCACCCCGCCTACTTCACGGCGGCCCCGCCTCCGCTACGTGACGCAGTGATGGCCTCCTCTTCCTCTTACAGGCGTAGTTCCGCGTTTCCGCGCTTCAGCTCCCGGGTGCCGTAACCTGCCTAGGTCACGTGTCGGAGGGAAGCGGGAAGGCGTCGTTCTCCTTTTTGAGCCCCCCCCATCCGCCATGTTTTCAGGCCGGGTTTGTCTTGGTCGTCCCCCATAAGGAAATGGCCGGGGAGCTCCAGGAAACCCAGGCGCCGTCGCTTCGGCGGAGCCCGGGCTGACGAGGCAGGGCGGCGGGGTAAATCGAGCAGTTCTGCGCGAGGTAGGGAGGCCATGGCGTCCGGCAGTAACTGGCTGTCCGGGGTGAATGTCGTGCTGGTGATGGCCTACGGCAGCCTGGTGAGGAGATCCCCCACCCCATTCCTGCTGTCGCATCTGACCCAATAGAGACCCTCCTCTTGAGCTGTTCCATGACTTCATTCTCCACCCACTCACCTGGCTTTTTCTGAATTTGACTCCTATCTCAGAAGTAGCTGGGAGTTTAATTCACCGACCCGGACCAACCCTCCCCTGGCTGAGAACCCACCCTTTAAGTCGTAGGGCACAGACCCCACGCCTCCCCTCTGCTGGCTTCCTTGATCCACACGCATCTTTGATCGCCTTGCTTTGCCCCAAGTTTTGCCCTGAAGCATCCCTGAGAGCCTGAACCTGGGGATTTGGAATGAAGGCATGCTTTTTTTAAAAAACTTTTTATTAAAAGTTCTTTGTGTCTTTTTGGACAGGTGTTTGTACTGCTATTTATTTTTGTGAAGAGGCAAATCATGCGCTTTGCAATGAAATCTAGAAGGGGACCTCATGTCCCTGTGGGACACAATGCCCCCAAGGTAGGTCCTTAGGGTACAAGATAAACCTATTTCTCCAAATCTTTTTAGGGACAAGAATGAGACTTCTTCTGCCTTTAGAGATGACTCATTACCATGTTTCTTTGCCCAGTTACCCTCTTACTTAGTTGAGCAATAACTGTCAGCCCTGCGACTTGGTTTATCTGCCCACTACTGTGACACTGCATGTAACTTAACCAGGAACGTCAGTTTTGGGATCTGCAGAGTGAAGAGCTTGAATTGAAGTTCCCAACTGTCTTAAGATGTTTCCCAGTTCATCTTAAATTACCTAGGTTTATTTTGTTTGTTTTGATTTTGTTTTAGAGTGGGATTGGGGTACAGTTAGCCCCAGAGCAATGAAAAGGGTTGCCTTTGCAGAACTTTAGACTTAAAAGTTTTTAAATTATCTAATTCCATCATTTGTTATATACAAGCCCATGAAAAGGAAGCAATTTACCAGAGAATATAGAAAGTGAGTAAGGGTGATTTCTTACTTTTGTCTACACTCACTCTCCTTAGTGATTGCTTTCCTTTCCTTGGCTTTTTTTTTTTTTTTTTTTTTAAATAGACAGGGTCTCTGTCACACAGACAGGAGTGCAGTGGCATAATCATAGCTAACTGCAGCTCTGAACTACTGGGCTCAAGCGATCCTCCAGCCTCAGCCTTCCAAGTAGCTGGGATTACAGATGTGAGCCACTGCACCTTGCCCTTTCCTTAGCTTTAAGTATCTACAGACGAAATTTTCTCTGTATCTCAAACCTCTTTCCTAAGGTCCATACTTATATATCCGACTGCCTACTTGACATTTCCATTTAATAGACATCTCAAACATAACATGTCTAAATCAGAACTCTTGATACCCATCCTGCTGCTTCAGTCTTTCACTTTTTAGTGAAAGGCACCTACTGCCCTTATCAACCTCTTTGTTTATGGCTGTCCCCACCACCACCACCACTGGGATCCTGCTCCACTGGTTGAATTTCCCACCTTTGCTACTGTGACCTCAAATGGTCTCCACTTGGATAGCTCATTCATTCTTTAGATCTTAGCTTAAATGTTACTTTCTCAAAAAAGGAATGCTTATTGCCTATTTTAAAGTAGGTCCGCTTCTCTATTTTTTCATGGTACCCTGATTTTTTCTTCATAGTATTTACCATAATTTTTCTTTTGTACATATCTATTTGTTTAAAACATGCCTCTGTCTTCCCCTAGACTTTAAGCTTCAAGAATGCAGGCACCCATGCCAGTTTTGTTCACCACTGTAAAGCCACGGCCCACATATAGCAGGTACTCAGTAATTTCTTGTTGAATGAAAAACTAGTTAATGCCAGGGCCTACACATTACATGTACTCAATAATTTGTTATCAAGTGCAAAAGAGGTTAGTGAAAGAGCTAGGGCTAGTGCACTGTCAACTCCTAGAACAGTGTTCTTTCATTCACTAGTGTTATTAATCTTCTCCTCCTTGTGCTTTGCTGACATATTACATGGAAAGGCTCACAGAGGATATGGCCTGAAACTTCAACAGTGCTCCTTCCAACTACCCCACCCCTTTCTTCCACCTGCTTCTCACGAGAGGGACATAGGGTTATTTCTAGCACATCATGAATCAATCAAAACTTTGGCTATTCAGGCACCCCCTGGCCTATATGAGATCAGGATTCCTTTTGCTTTAAAAAATTCATCTAAATTTCATCCATTGCTGGTGGGTTAGTAAATTAGTAAGACCAGTTTGGAAAATATTGGGTATTACCTAGTAAGACTGTACATGTACCTAATCTGTGGTCTGGCAGTTCCCCTCCTACCGTAGAGAAATTAATTTTTGTTTATGTGTACCAGGAGACATGTACAAGAGTATTCGTATCAGCATTATTAATATTTAAAAGAGTAACATCAGCTGGGTGGGGTGGCTCACACCTGTAATCCTAACACTTTGGGAGGCCGAGGCAGGAAGATTGATTGAGGCCAGGAGTTCAAGACCAGCATGAGCAACATAACAAAACCTCATCTCTACAAAAAATAAATGTACAAAATCCCAAACTTAGTCCAAATGTCTACTTTTAAATGGATATATAGAGGAATACTGTAAGGAATGAAAATAAAATGGAGATAAGTAATAAATGAGGGAACACAAATGAATCTTCAAAGTATTTTTGAGGCCAGGCACTGTGGCTCACGCCTGTAATCCTAGCACTCTGGGAGGCCAAGGCGGGTGGATTGTTTGAGCTGAGGAGTTCGAGACCAGCCTGAGCAAGAGCGAGACCCCGTCTCTACCAAAAATAGAAAGAAATTAATTGGACAGCTAAAAATATATAGAAAAA
>CAUYSK010038400.1:0-21133 GCA_963575035.1 Avahi laniger | reverse complement strand
TACAACATACATTGTTTTATACATGATGGCCCACATAGTTGCTGTCATTGTCACGTATCTACTGGCTTGCCTCACTAGCATGCAGCAGTGACTGAGCCTGCAACTGCTCCACCTTCCCCAAGATCTTCCCTCAGCTTCTCCAAACCCTGGGTCAGGTGTGTGTGCTGAGCTTGCTCATGATGGGCCCCCACTTGTGTAAGATGTCCACACCATCAAGTCAGAGGTAATAAGAGCTCACATGGATTTCATTCATCTTCATGGTCTTGAATTCTTGTCTGTGGGTTCCAGCTTGTTCTCGCTCTCTCTCACTTTCACATACATTGCCCTGTCTAGATTGAACCTGAACTTCAAGTTCCCAGCCTCAGACTTAGGACAACAGCCTCATAGAGACTGCTTGCCTACCTCCCACAATTGCAGAAGCTCAAATCTCTGTAACAAAGCAAATCATTTTAATTTTCATAAATATGTAGATAGACGATAGACATAGAGATTCAGGTATAAGTAGAGATGTAAATATAGAGGTTCTGCTTCTCTGACCAAGCCCTGACTGATACAAGGAGCCAAAGACATGCTATCTTATGCATCCCTGGAGTTCTACAGTATTCAGGTAGATCTGTGACTCTGGAAATGTAGAATGTGAGACAAGAGACTTAGGCTGGGGCATCAGTGCACATTTCTCTTCACTTTCAGGACTATCAGAGATTCTCCAAACTGAGGGGATACATTCCTTGAAGTAGTGCCCTCCAGTCTGAGAGGGATAGTCTTGAAGATTGTGCATGGGGCTGCTACACCAAAGGGGAAGATGTGTAAGTCATTCAATATTAGGCTCAGCTACGTAGCTCCTCCAAGTGCCCAGAGGAGTATCTTTTACACAGCATGTAGGTATGCTGAGGTTTTGCATGGGAATTCTGGAAAGCTAAATGAAAAACTGTCATGCCATGACTGCTTATAAATGACTTTTGAAATGGAGGACTGAAAACAACAGAAAGAAGACATTTCGAAGGATATTAAATTTTGAAGGACATTAAATTTTGCCACCTGAAGGGTTTACAATGTTATTCTGTTTTATCTTCACTTTTCTTTTTCTATAGTTACTCTACTAAGAGAAGAACTGTCACAATGGCAGACCTGAAAGTGTCAATCTTATCTTGTAGAGTACATATTATTAACTCAATTGTAAAGATGTGCAAAAAGAAGTTTACAGATGTCAAGATAAATATTGTCCATTTATCTACCTTGGAAGCAGAAGAGTCAGGATATACATCAAGTTCTGTGTTATCCAAAGCCATGCTTTTAATATATAGACATAACTCAAAGGTATTTCAGGTTCTGTTGCAGACTACTACAATAATACAAATATCGCAATAAGGTGAGTCACGTGAATTTGTTGGTTTCCCAGTGCACATAAAAGTTATATTTATACTGTGCTATAGTCTACTAAGTGTGCAATAGCATAATGTCTAAATATCAATCTATATACCTTAATTTGAAAATACTTTATTGCTAAAAAAATGCTAATGATCATCTGAGTCTTCAGTGGGTCCTAATCTTTTTGTTGGTGCAAGGTGTTGATGGCTGCTGACTGATCAGGTTGGTGGTTGCCGAAGGTCGGGGTGACTGTGGCAATTTCTTAAAATAGGACAATGAAGTTTGCTGCATTGATTGACTCTTCCTTTACAACAGATTTCTCTGTAGCATGCAATGCTGCTTGATAGCATTTTATGAACAGTAGAACTTTTTTCAAAATTGGACTCAATCCTCTCAAAACCTGCCACTGCTTTATCAACTAAGTTTATGTAATATTCTAAATTTTTTGTTGAAACTTCTGCAATGTTCACAGTAACTTCACCAGGAGTAGATTCCATCTTAAGAAACTCTTTTTTCCCCAAAATATTCATGCAAGGGGAAAGAAAAAGAAACCACTTTCTTTGCTCATCCGTAAGAAGGAACTCCTTATCCATTTAGGTTTTTTCATGAGCTTGTAGTATCAATCACATTTTCAGGCTTTACTTTCAATTCCAGTTCTCTTGCTATTTCTACCAGATCTGCAGCTACTTCCTCCACTGAAGACTTGTATCCCTCAAAGTCATCCATGAGAATTAGAATCTTTTTCCAAACTCCAGTTAATGTTGATATTTTTACCTCCTCCCATAAATCGAGAATGTTCTTAAGGCATCTAGAAGGGTGGATCCTTACCAGAAAGCTTTCAATTTACTTTGCCCAGATCCATCAGAGGAATCACTATCTACGGCAGCTATAGACATATGAAATGAATTTCTTAAATAAGACTTGAAAATCAAAATTATTCCTTGATCCATAGGCCTCAGAATGAATGTTTGTTAATAGGCATGAACACATTAATCTCCTTGTATATCTCCATCAGAGTTCTTGCATGACCACTTACATTGTCAATGAGCAGTAATATTTTGAAAGGAATCTTTTTTTTCTGAGCAGTAGGTCTTAACAGCGAGCTTAAAATATTCAGGAAGCCATGCTGTAAACAGATACGCTGTCATCCAGGCTTTGTTTTCCACTGATAGGACACAGGCAGAGTAGATGTAGCATCATTCTTAAGGGCCTTGGGATTTTTGGAGTGAGAAATGAGCATTGGCTTCAACTTAAGTCACCAGCTGCATTAGTTCCTAGCAAAGGAGTCAGCCTGTCCTTTGAAGCATTGTAGCCAACGCTATGAAAGCCCTAGATGGCATCTTCTTCCAACATAAGACTGATTTGTCTCCATTGAAAATCTGTTGTTTAGTGTAGCCGCCTTCATCAGTGATCTTGGCTAGATCTTCTGGATAAGCCGCTGCACCTTCTCCTTCAACACTTGCTACTTCCCCGGCACCCTTAAGTTATAGAGAGGGCGTCTTTCCTTAAACCTCGTGAACCATCCTCTGCCAGCTCCCAACTTTTCTTCTGTAGCTTCCTCACCTCTCTCAGCTTTCATAGTATTTGAAGAAAGTTAAGAACTCACTCTGGATTAGGCTTTTGCTTGAGAGAATGCTGTGCTGGTTTCATCTTCTGTCCAAACCACTAAAACTTTCTCAACATCACCAATAAAGCTGTTTTGCTTTCTTCTCATTCGTGTATTTACTGGAGTAGCACTTTTCATTTCCTTCAAGAACTTTTCCTTTGTGTTCACAACCTTGCTAACTGTTAGGCCTGGCTGTTGGTCTATCTCAGCTTTCAAAATACCTTCCTCACTAAGCTTAATCACGTCTGGCTTTTGATTTAAAGAGGCCATTGTAGGGTTATTAGTTGGCCTAACTTCAATATAGTTGTGTCTCAGGCTACAAGGAGGCCCAAAGAGAGGGAGAGGGATGGACAAATAGCTGGTCAGTGGAGCAGTCAGAATACATACATTTATCAATTAAGTTCACTATCTTATATGGGCACGGATTGTGGTGCCCCAAAACAATATAATATTACAGTAACATCAAAGATCACTGATCAGAGATAAGTATAACAGATATAATAATAATGAAAAAGTTTAAAATATTACAAGAATTACCAAAATGTGACACAGAGGTGCAAAGTGAGCACATATTATTGGAAAAAATAGTATTAACGGATTTGTTGATGCAGCGTTGCCACAAACCTTGAATTTGTAAAATATACAATATTTTCAAAGTACAATAAAATACAGTGTGCCTGTGTAAACTCTACTTTTTATAGCCCTGATTTAGAAACAAGTATGATAGCCACAGTGGCAAATTAAGGATCCCCATGTATCTATTCCATCATAAAGGCAGAGACATACCAGAAAAAAAAGTCAAAATAAAGTTTTCTAATACTTTAGAAACTAACAAAAGTTTTGAAACAATCTGAGGAGAATTTATGTTAAAAAAACCTTCTGAACCTCTACTAGAATTGTGGCATTTGTGAGTTTTTTTACTATCCTACTCCCGTCCTCTTCAGCTCTGAAGTAGCCTTGAAAACCAGCCGCCCTCAAGTCACGATGGCTGTAAAAAATAGCAGTCTCTCGGTCACTAGACGGGAACAAACCAGGTACTTCCCAAAAAATCCCATTTCTAGGACATTGTTCTTATTTGACGTATCTCTCCGCTCTTTGAAAAAGTCCCATTTGCAGGGCATTGTTGTTATTTAGTTTGATTCAGAGGTGGCTCTGTGGGGAAATTCCTATTTTCTGGGCATTTGTCTAAAACAATCAACTGCAATTATTTAACACAACAATTGCCTAAAGCAACAATAGCAGTTTAGGAAAACAAAATCCCAGCCTGGGCTGTCTGAGGAAAGACATGTCCACAGGGCCTTTGAAAGACTCTGGCATATTCCTGAAGATCTAGGTCATGTGCCTATTCTGAGCTGTGCAAATGCTCAGGAAAGATCTCAGAGGGCCCCAGTGTCTCACCTCTGGCTGACCTTGAGGCCCTGTGCAAACAGAAAGTGAAGCTTAAGGCAGACTGGTAAACTGCCTGAGCATCAGAATCCCTCAACACACATAGATAGAACTCTTTGGCAAACAATGGAAGACTTATTGGTTCAAAGCAATTAAGGAAATCTCTAATCAGTCCCTGTTAGCAGAAAATTCAGAGGCTGCATACCATGGGGAATATAGACTGTATTGCTTTCCTAGAATTGTCATAACAAAATGTCAAAAACTGGTGGCTTAAAACAACAGAAATATGTTATCTCATATTCTGGAGACTAGAAGTCCAAAATCAAGACGTTGGCAGAGGCATGTTCCCTCTAACAGCTCTCAGTGAGAATCATCCCTGGCCTCTTGTAGCTTCTGGTGATTTCCAGCAATCCTTGGCATTGCTTGGATTGTAGATGTATCACTATAGTCACATGCTCTTTTCTCCCTGTGGGTCTTCATATCATCTTCCCTTTGTACCTGTCTCTGTGTGCAGATTTCCTTTTTGTAAGGACAGCAGTCATATTGGATTGGGGGCCACCCTAATGATCACGTTTTGACTGAGTATTTTATAAAGACCGTATTTTCAAATGAGGACATGTTCTGAATTACTGGGAGTTAGAACTTAAACACATCTTTTTGAGGGAACGTAATTCAGCCCATAATATAGACTTTACAGTATTAGTTCAGAAAAGTGATTAAACACACACACACACACACACACACACACACCAGCAGCAATAAAACAACAATAACAACAAACTCAGGAGAATAGGGACCCCATTTTCAGAGCTGTCATATTATATTACTTAAAAGGTCCAGTTTTCAATAAAAACATATGTGACTCACAAGAAACAGGAAAATATGGCATATACACAGGAGAAAAGCAGTGTGAAATCAGTGTAAAATAGGTGTCAAATCACCCATTACAAATATATTCATAGAGCTAAAGGAAACATAATATAAAAATTTAAATTATGACAATGACATCCCACCAAATAGAGAATATTAATAAAGATTATGAACTATAAAAAAGAACCAAATAGAATATCTGGAGTAGAAAAGTACAATAATTGAAATGAAAAATTCACTAGAGGAGCTCAACAACAGATTAGATCTGGCAGAGAAAAAGAATCAGTGACCTTGAAAATAGATCAAGTAAAATTATCAACTCGAAGAAACAAAAAGAATAAAGAAAAATAAAAAGAGCCTCATGAAAAGAGCTTCATGTACATGATACCATTAAAGATAGCAACATATGCACAATGGGAGTGTCTGAAGGAATAGAGAGCAGGGATAGAAAAAATATTTGAGAAAATAATGGCTGAAATCTTCCCAAAATTGACAAAAAAAAACAAATAAACCTCAAGCAGAATAAACTCAAAGAAGTCCACGACCAAGCACATTATAGTCAGACTGGAGACAGACATGGACAAAGAGAGAATCTTGTGAACAGTAAGAGAAAACCAACTCATCACATAGTAGAAATTTTCAATAATATTAATGCTGACTCATCAGAAACTATGGAGACCAGAAAGCAGTGATGGCATAGTAACAGTGTTAGGAGAGAGGAGGCAACCATTGGTCAAGAATTCTATATTTAGCAAAACAATTTTTCAAATTATGAGAAAAATAAAGATATTCCAAGTTGAAAAGGGTGAGGGAATTCACAACCTGCAGATCTGACCTAGAGGGCCTCCTTCAGCCTAAAATGAAAGACGGTAGTATCAGTAAAGGTAACTACACAGATAAATATAAAATAAAATATAAATGTAATTTTTGTAATTCTGTTCTTCTCGTATCTGATTTAGAAGACAACAGCATTAAAGCAATAACTACATCTGTGTCAATGATTTTCCAACATATAAAGATGTAATTTGTATAATAATAATATCACAGAGGAGGAAGGAAGGAATGCAGTGATACTGGAGCAATGTTTCTGCATACTATTGAAATTAAAATAGTATTCATCAAAACTAGATTGCTTTAAGTTAATATAGCAATTGTAATCTCCAGAGCAATCACTAAGAAAATAACTTTTGAAAAAAGAGTAAAAGAAACAGCATAGGAATTTAAATGGTACACTAGAAACTATCTATTTAACACAAGAGAAGTCAGTAATGAAGAAACCAGGGAACAAAAAAGACATAAGATATATATAAAACAAATAGCAAAATAGCAGACATGTATCCTACCTTATCAGTAATTCTATAAAATGTAAATCATTAAATGCTCCAATCCAAAAGGCAGAGACAAGTTGAATGTATAAAAAACATGACCTAATTATATGCTACAGGAGAGAACTTAGATTCAAAGATGCAAATTGGTTAAAAAGAAGAAGAAGAAGAAGAAAGATATATAATGCAAACAGTACCCAAAATAGAGCAGGAGAGGCTATACTAATAAGAGACAAAATAGACTTTAAGAAAAATGTGCTACTGAACAGGAGATACATTTTATAATGATAAAAGCATCAACTCAGCACGAACAGATCATAATTATAAACTATAAAAACTTAATAACTGAGCCCAAAACATGCTAACCTAGAACTTACAGAATTGAAGATAACAGAAAATTGAAGAAACAGAAAATTCAATAATAGTAGTTGTAGACTTTAATACTCCACTCTCAAAAACTGGTAGAACAACTAGAAAGAAAATAAGCAAGAATATATAAAAAACATTATCAAGCAACCTGACCTATTACCCATCAACACCAGAATACACATTCTTTTCAACCACATGTGGAATATTCTCCAGGATAAATCATATGTTAATCCATGAAATAAGTATCAATAAATTTAGAAGGATATATATCACACAAATAAAGTTAAATTATAAATCAAGACCAGAAGGAAACTATAGTAATTAAGAAACTAAGAATCAAGAATAAACAAATAAATCAAAGGGACAGAATAGAGAGCCCAGAAATAGATAGAATAGAAGCTTTACAAAAGAAGACAGACTAATGGCCAATAAACAGATGAAACATCTCTAATCATCAGGGAAATGCAAATCAAAGCCACAATAAGATATCATCTAACTCCACTGAGAATGGCTTTTATCAAAAAGTCCCAAAACAACAGATCTCTCTGCGTGGATGCAAAGAGAAAGGAACACTTATACACTGTTGGTAGGACTGTAAACTAAGACAACCTCTATAGAAAGTAATGTGGGGATACCTCAAAGAACTAAAAATAGACCTACCATTTGATCCAGAAATCCCGCTATTGGGCATTTACTCAAAGAAAAAAAGTCATTTTATAAAAGAGACACTTGCACTGGAATGTTTATTGCAGCACAATTCACAATCACAAAGATGTGGAATCAACCCAAGTGTCCATCAATACATGAGTGGATTAATAAAACGTGGTGTATGCATACCACAGAGTATTCAGCCATAAAAAAAATGGGGAATTAATATTTTTTGTAACAACCTGAATGAAACTGGAGACCATTCTTCTAAGTGAAGTATCAAAAGAATGGAAAAATAAACACTGCATGGACTCACTATTAAACTGGAACTAATTGATCAACACTTATATGCACATATGGAAGTAAAATTCATAGGGAAATCAAGCAGGTGGTGGGGGAGGAGTTGGGTAAATTCACACCTCACAGGTACAGTGCACACTATCTGGGGGATGAGCACATTTATAACTTTGACTTAAACTGTACAAGAGCAATACATGTAACCAAAACATTTGTACCCCCATAGTATTCTGAAATAAAATTAATTAATTAATTGAAAAAAGAATCCAGTTTGGGACCAAAAAACAAATGAAGACCTGGATGAGATCAGGCCCCTCCCACACCACCACAGTGGCAGTTACATAACCAACTAACATTTAAAACTCCCATTCAGGAAAAAGGAGGGCAAAGAAAGACTAAAAGGGAGAAATATCCTGAATATGATTAAATTTCAAAATTAAATGGCTGAAAAGAAACTGAATTTACTTTTATTTAAAAATGAATAAACTAAGTTTTCTGCCTCAGACAAAATAAGAAGCTAGAGACAAAAAACAAAGTGAACTATACAGAAAATAAAGGAATGGACACTCAAGAAGTGTCTAGAGCCAGGACTCTACCCTCCACTGAGGTTCTCAAAATTTAACTCCAAGACAATGTGGCAAGAATAGGTAACCTGAAATTCATCTGAGGATATGCTGGTGGTCACTTAATACTCATGTATCCTTTGACAATTTAAAAATGCCAGGACCATCATTAGCAATTAACTACAGAGAATGAATGAGGCATTAAACAAACCACTGTGTGTGCAAAACCTCATAAGGAAACCTGCGGACTCATTATTTACTCACTTTAATAATTTACTGATTGGGCACAAAGGTTTACTTCTACAAACAGTGATTTTAAAATTGGGGATATTTCAACTATCTTTCCCCTGAACTTTGGAATCTGGTTAAATAATGTTTGTTTTGATTTTCAGACTAACACAGGCAGAAACGTTGTTTCAATACATTGTTTTACACTTCCTTGACTTTAGTAAAAACGAGGCATGATGTTCTGTTTTGTTCTGTCATTTATATGTCATCACAGTGGCCCTTTTGTGTAATGAAATGATGTAAGCTTGCTTTTTATAGGTTTCAGTCAACATTAAGTATTTTATTCTCATTCTGTTCAGTTTGAAACATTTATAACATAGCGACTAGTGTTGTTTAGTCCTACCTTATTTGTCAAACATGTTATGTCATTTAACTGATAGGTATAACATTAAAATATGCAGTATTTTTATACATGTGAATAGAAAAATATTGGTAAATAATCAAATGTTAACTGTCATTTGTAATCTTATACTTTGACACGTATCAAAAATTCACAATTGTGGTATAATGGCATGTACTTCGAGGATTACATTTCTACAGAAAAAAATGAGGGGAAATTATTTGAAACTGAAATTATTTGAATTATTTGAATTATTTGAAACTTTTCCATTACTAGTTCTTTGCATAACAGGTTATATCATACTGGCAAAGAAAAAACAAAAAAACTCACAAAATCATAAGGAAAAGTGCCTGTCACACTTTTCCTTATAACTTAGTATGTAGTTACAATATAAATACTAAGAAAAATTTCTAGATTCTTTATGAAAAATATATCACATTACACTGATTAAGAAAAATATGAGAAAGACAAAAAAAATAGACAATGCGGAGACTAAAGAGAAATGTTCAGAAAAGAAAGAATTGAGAGAAAGAGAGATGAAGAAGAAAGGAAGGAAGTTGATCTAATTTATCCTTTTTTTATTAATTAAACTGTAAATCTTAGGAGTTCTTCCAAAGCAGAAGGTTTTATATTGCCATATAATAATGTTTTAGGGGAAAATGCCAATTTATAAAAACCTCTGCTTGTAAAATGATACAGTTTGTTCAGTTCATATGAAGTGGTACTTACAATCAGACTTAGAAAAAACGGAAAGGGGAAAAAGCAAACTAATAAATGCACTTTTCAATTCTGAAATTCCTCTTGAAATTTTTTGTTGCATTGGAAAATGGGACAACAGTTTGGCTTCAATATCATCAGTCCTCTAAGTATTTGGTACAAGTATACTTTGGTGTAGCCGTATTTGATATAAACATACTTCATTGTGTCAGTTAGGACTTCATGCAAACCAAGTTATAGGAAATGTGAGTGACTTTTTTTTTTTTTTTTAAGTAGAATCATCTCTTTTTCTTGCATGAGGGGAAGCCTGAGGTAGACTTCCGATCAGTGGCTCACCTTTGTCAAAGTCCCTTGTGGTCACAGACGGCTACTGGAGGCTTAGGCACAGCACTAGCAACCAGAGCAAGAGGAAGAGGAGGGTAGTCATGATGTCTCACAGGTTTCTTTTACCAGAAAAATCACAGAAATTCTCCAGCTTGAGGGGTAAGAAGAACTGTTGGGTCAGCCGATCAACAGAGTAAGCAAGTTTTCAAGAGCTGTTTTTAGTTGTTTATCCTAAGATCCTTATTATGAAATAAATCAAGTTCGAGAGCACCGTAACGAACCGTAAGGAATTTATTTCAAAACAACCAAATATTCAAGGAACTAGAGTAACCTTTAGGTTATTGCCTTTTATTATACCCAGTAGTAATATGCCAGTAGTGCTTGCACACCTTTTCTATGAGAACTTGCTTAGCCTCAGCATCTGTGTCTACCGGGAGTAGGTGCGTGGCCCAAGGGCATACACCATTCAGTGACTTATGCATGCTCTGTGTCACTTGATCAAGGAGATGAGTTGGGCCAGCAGATTCCTTTCTATAGGAGTTAAAATTTAAAAACAGAAGCAGAAATGGTTATGGTCATGAATGTGACAGGGTTCCACACAGCTGAAATGAGCGGTGGTAAGTAATATTCACATGCAAGAAAAGTTATGAAGAAGCAGAACTTTATAAATTATGAGGGCCTGCAATCCATCACTTAAAATTGTTCCTACAGGGTTCAAGAATCAGTAAGTTGAAAAATCACAAAGCTAGGGAGTTGCTTACATTAAAGTAGTGGGAAAAGGGTACTGCAAAATTTCTTGAAATAGCTGTTTATTTCATAACTCTGGAAAATAAAATGCTGTTTATTCCAATCTTTGAATAAACATTGACTTACAATCATGAATCAGAAAAATAAACAGTGTTAAATTGCAACTAACTCACCTAGAAAATTAAACAAATTCTTTGCTGATTAGCAATGATGTTAGAAGTTCATGACTTAGTATTTTATACAAACCTAACAAATTCCGCTAGGTAGAAATTTAGAAATCCCGTTATGGAAAAGAACACTGAAATATATTATTTTCTGGACCATAGTAGCAGATTTTTTAAAGTGGAGAACAGTGCCAAAATTTGGTTCCCTAAGTACTTTGAATGTTTATCCTCTAATTTTTAGTTTATTTTTTGTGTTTTGTAATATTTCCACATGATCAGGATTCTAGAAAATATCTCAGCATAGAAATGATTTTTCTCCTTCCCACTGGTTTTACATATAGGTGTTCATCAGAACTGCTCTCAGGGGGAAAGTTCATAAGATAGATTTAGAGATGTTGGAACCTATCTTCCAGGCCAATGAAAAGAAATGGGCGGAGCCATTGGATCATATTAAAGTATCTTCCCCAAAATTATCAGACCAGTCAGGTAAAACAAGATAATCAACAATGTCAAAGATTCTCAAATTGTCTAGAAAAGATTCCTCAAACCTCTCTCTATTTGTGGCTGTTTCTGTTTCTGGCTGAATATTCTAGAGAAGAAAGGATCTGGCCACCAAGACCCCGTTCCCTATCTTAAAGGTATTTGGTAGAAAGAGTGATTTCATCCAATCGGGGAAACTCATGGACCTCACAGATCTCTATGAAGGCACTGTGTTTGAGATTATTTTGATTTTTAATTTATAGTCTATATTTGAGAATGTCATGAGTTTGCTCTTGCCTCCAGAGACAGGCAAATGCAGAATGGCCTTCAGGGTTCAGCGTCTGTGACCAGGAAAGGTCACACACAAACCAAGAAACTATTTTTGATAACTTGGACATGGAAAGACCAGCTTAGCTCTCTGTGAGCTATTTAAAACCTGCTCTGGATTCTCAGGCAGCAGCAGCTCTTCTGATTACATGTTTACAAGCCAGCCCTTAAAGATCTACATGGTTCTCCACACCATAGCCAGAACACCCAACACTGTTCACCTTTAAAGTGAAGTCCAGATATAACAGAATAATCTCCATAAATATCTATGCATGTAGGTGAGTAGTATTAATCCCACTAAAGAGACCATCCAATAAACTCCTTGTCTAGTATCAATAGCAGAATCCACATTAAATCTGTCCCCAAATCTTATACTTTTCCAACAGAGTCACAACTCTCAGTAAGACCTGAAATACCGGAAAGAAAGTATTTGAAGAAATATAAGACATGTCTTGAGGAGCATGAGAAGGTAGAGGTTAAGTTCATAGACTTATTTCCCAATACCAAAGACAATTCAAAGTTACATACACCCTCTAAATAAAGAAAATTAACATTGATCTTTTATGACACCATTGGATCTATTTCTTTCCTCTTGCTCTAGAATCAAGAGGTCCCTATCAGTTGTGAAATAGTGAGTATGAAGATTTGTAACGACAAATATTATATGTAAAAGTTCATAAATAATTTGTTTCTCTATAACTGAATTAATCTTACTCTCAAGCCCCAATGTCCATTTGTAGTAGAAAATTCATTCTCATCAGTTCAAGGTGTCCAGGTCACTTTCAATTTAAAACTCAGTCTCTTATAACTATCCCACCTCTCCCTTTTCCTTTATCTCTCTTCCTGGAGTAATGCTCCTAGGATTGTGTTAGTTCCTGGGAGATTTGTATTGTGCCTGTGGGAGAGGAAGGGTGTGTGGCAAAGTGCTGACCTGTCTCAGGTTTGATGACAACTAGACTGAGCTTGGGCCATTTGACGCTGAGCATTGGCCTCTGGCTCGACTGCCTCCCAATCTGTCCTCAGCTAGTGTAACACAAAGTCTGTAGCCTTCGCGTGGGTGGTGCACACTGCAGACTCTGTTGTAAGGTTCCATAACCCTATCCCTGGGGCTCCCCTGGCAGATCATTCTTAGCCAGAAAAAGGGAGAGGGTGAACCAGCTCATGCTCTCTTTGCCCAAACATGCCACATCACCATTTGCTATTTAAGCTATCTTTTGTTAGTGCTACACTATATTAGTTATCTACTGGTGAATAACATAGTACTCCAACACTTAGTAGTCAGTAAAATTAAAAAAAAAAACATATATTATCTCAGTTTCAGTTGGTCAGGAATTAAGGAGCAACTCAGCTGGGTGGTTCTAGCTCAGTCCTCTCAGGAGGCTGCAGTAAAGATGTCAGTCGGGGCTACAGTTACCTGAAACTTTGGCTGGAGCTGGAGGATCCATGTCTAAGCTTGCTCCTGTGGCTATTGGCAGGAGGCCGTAGTCCTCACTGACTGTTGGCCAGTGGTCTCAGTTCCTTATCATGTGGCCCTTTTTGCAGAACTTCCAGAGGGTCCCCAGGAAATGATAACTAGCTTCCCCCAGAGCAAGTGGTCTGAGCGAACAAGGCAGACTCCACACTGTCCTTTATGCCTCGCCTTAGAAGTCATATACCATCACTTTGGCCATATTCTATTGGTTGCTCCAATGCAACCTGAGAGGGAAGTACACAAAGGTCAATAACAGGAGGTGGACATCACTCGGGGCATCTGGAGGCCACCCTCACTTGAACGTTCTACCAGGTTTCTCTCCTCCCAAAATTCCATGTGGGATGCCAGGCACAGGTCATCCTTCTTTCTGATCTCAAAACCCAGTGGAGATGGTACAGGGTCTGGAGTTTACTGTCTGGCTTCTAATTCTGTGTCAATGCTTATTAACTGTGTTACTCTGGGAAATTTTCTTGATGTTTCTGCCTCAAAGTCCTCATGTGTAAACGAAGGTAATAATTTCTACTACAAAGTCTTTTGGGGAGAATTGTATGAGATCATCCATGTAAAACACTTCGAACAGTCTGGCATATAGCTACTGCTCAGTAAATATCACCATCATCATCACTGATACTTGTAATGAACATTATTCATACTCACAAAGATTTCACTCCCAAAGGGAAGAGTGGGCAGACAAGGAGCAAAGCCTCACATTGTATCTAAGCTCTCTGGATCTTCTTTCCCAATTCTCCCCATATTATCTTCCTCAAACCAAGGAAGAGTATTTTTGGTGGTTGGGTTTCCATTTTGGTTTTTATTTTTTCATTTCCTTACCTTTTGACTTAAAACTGCTCTTTTATCTTTATCCTGTGGCCTCACACTCCACAATGACGATAGTATATACTCTTTGTTTTAAGTCCACAAAATTTGGTTCTTGGTTATTAAAGACAAGATTTTGGAATTCTGAGAGCACTTTTCTCTCCCATGCACCTGGCTCTTGGAAGCTTCGATACTCCATTTCAAAACTCAAAGCCAATGTCAACAGAAATAGCTAATGCTCACTAAGGGCCAGGCACTTGTCAAAAGTGCTTTATACATTAACTCAGTCAATCATCCCAACTGCATGACATAGTGTGACATAATAAATACATATTTGATCTCTGCCCTGGTTCTTGGCACAAAGCTCCTAAAACCCTTGTAATTTCTTGAGTGATAGGGTGATAAGAATATATTTTGATACAGTATTTGGTCTTAGGCCCTGGTTCCTGACACAAGAGCTTCTAAAACCCTTGAAATTTCCTGAGTGTTAGGTGTGAGTGGAGCATCTTGTGTTACTCATGATAAGCCCCTTATACCATACCTGGGTTTATGCTAACGAGGTGACTCTTGGAGGATGGGAGCTGGTTGCCAGAGGAACCGACCCTGTGATGAGAGAGTTGGAACTTGCAGACCCACTCCCAAACCTCCAGGGAGGGGACGGGAGTTGGGGATTGAGTTAAATACCAATGGCCAATAATTTAATCAATCATGTCTACATGGTGGAACCTCCATAAAAACCTAAACAAAGGGGTTTAAAGAGCATCCTTGTTCATAAACACATCCACATGCCAAGAATGCGACATACCCCAACTACACAGGATGGAATCTCTGAGGCTCAGAACCTTCCAGACTTACCCTATGTACCTCTTCATCTGGCTGTTCATTTGTATCCTTTATAATATCCTTTATATTAATAATAAATTGATAATAAGAAGTGAAGTGTTTCCCTGAGTTCTGTGAGCCATTGTAGTGAATTTTCAAAGCTGAGGAAGGGGTCATGAGAACCCTGGATTTGTAGCTAAGTCATACGGAAATGTGAGTAACTTAGGGACCCAGTACTTGCAACTGGCATCTGAAGTGGGGAGCAGTCTTGTGAGACTGAGCCCTTCACCTGTGGGGTCTGTGCTAACTCTGGATGGTTAGTATCAGAATTCAATTAAATTGTAGGACATCCAGATGGTGTCTGCGGAGAATTGAAGGTTCTCGCTCGGTGAGGAAAACTCTTTTGCTATCAGAAGTGAGTAGAGAAATAGTTCTCCTTTACATAGGTATTACTATTAATGTTATCCGCATTTTACTGATGAAACAGGCAAATAGGTTTAGTGCGCCAAGTCCACAAAAAATAACCTCCGAAACTCTTGAGAGTAAGTTGCAGACATAAAACTTCTTTGTCCTTAAATATTTCAGGGTGTATTTACTAAAAACAATGATATTCCCTTATATAACTTTAGTATAATCATCAAAATCAGAAAATTAACATTGATGCAATAGTAATGGTAGTATGCTGGTAAATGTTTAACAACCAGCTCTTCAGGTTTTAAAAATCAAGAGCCCCGGTTTGTTGTATTTGCTGTTTCCCATGGTGTAAATATTCCTACTGTGGCCAATTTCAAGCTATTACCCGATGTCACTAGACTTGGAGTTGGAAGGCCCACACAATCATCAGCTCTTATGAACCAGTACAAGCCCACGCCAGCACATCACTGAAAAAGGCCATTATTGGTATAATGGCTATAAAATTTACAAAGTATGAAAGAGAAAGAAAAAATATTTGTAATAATAAAAATATTTTTCTACTTTTTTATCTATGTTCAGTTAATACCCTCCCAGTTTCATCTAAGTATTATTGTCATTAAGTTCCATGAAGAGAAAGTGTGGCTTAACAGTCACAATTTTATGTAAAAGACTAATATATTTATGTGATTCAATAGTGTGTGTGGCTTTCAAAGCAGTTAAGAGAAGCTTGATATCCAGAATTAAAGAGATGATAATCCTGCTCTACGATTATTCTCATTTATAATTTAAATGGCTGCCAGATATTGTGAATTTGAAGCTCTGAGACTGAATTTACAAAAATGGGAATAATAACAAACCTTAAGTCACAAGAATCAAATATTGCCATATAGTTATAATATTTGAGCAGAAAATTGACATATCTTATTTTTAATTGAATACACACACACACAATACATTGTTCCTCTAAGGCACTTGAGAGTTTTTGTAAATGTACACGGCAAAAAAATAAAGACAAATAACCCACTATATCAGCTTCTACCCAATCACAAAATGTTGATTGGGCAAATGGTGTAAACCCTTATCTTCAAATCAATATCAGTAGAAATATTCAGGAAAACTGAACAGAATGTTTAGTGCAATTATTTCCTTTTACTTGAGCATAACTTACACAAATTCAATAGAGAAAGTACAGGAAGAAAGAATTTAATGAGATAAATACTAACGGCTCTTTTGTTTTTAATGAAACAAACACACAGATCAATTTAGAGATATGAATTGTTTGAAACAGTATGTACCTATAACAGACTAGGTATAAATTAGGCATATTTATATAGAATCTCATTTCAGAAATAAAACTATTATGGCATTTTATCATTATTGGTTTACCACATATTTGATCTTTATTTGGAATTTGGATCATCCTTAAAACGTTATATACTTTTTAATAGCTTTCTGCTCTGGAAGCTATTCATTGGCTACATCAGGGAAAGAAGTATTTGATCATAATTGTAAATCAATGACTTTCAACAACAAAATGAAATATAATTTTTAAAGAATACTAAAATTAAATGAAACAGATATCCTATAAAGAAAATATCATAGGTAGATAAAATGAAGATGTAATCAATGGGATCAAAATCAGGCTAGATTAGTTTAGACATGGAACCTCATAAGATGTCCCTGCATATTTCTCTGGTGTTACAGAAAACAGCATCTGGGTTAATGACTTAAAAAACTGAGCCACCTCTGAAGTTGTAAAAAAAACTAAATAAAAAAGGAGATGATTTAACAGGGTGTCTTTGTCGGGATGTTGGATAAATGGAAGGCACGCTCCTGAGTCAGGAAACCTCATGTATGTGTCAATATTATGACTACTTACTGCCCTCGTCGGCAGGAGGTGGTGAATGACGTTTTCTTCAGGGCAACATGTCACCAAAATCTCAAACTAAAGTTCATGTTATAAACACACAAAACATCATCGGCTGTGTTACAGTTGGAATGTAGCAGGTTAGTGGTATGATTTAAGAGATGTAAGGAATCGGAGGTGGAGGGAGAGTAAAAACATCAACCAGCAAGTCCATCAGCCATTTCTGAGTTTTGTTACTTCTCCTTCCCCAAAATATGCCCCTGGTGGTGCCAGCATTTCAATCACTAATTCCAAACCACACAGTTAAGGATTCATCCTTCTCTTCTTGATTCTTTCCATGTTCGAGCATTTTCTTTAATTCTTAAATGCTAGTGTTAAGGGTAAATCTATCGTTTACCACCTTTTAGGGTGTTAATTAGTTAAAGAACTGAGAATAATGGAGAAACAGAAATAGGCAGAAGACAACTAAACAGGGCACCCAAGACAAATGTTAACCGACTCTCCTCTGTAATGAAGACTAGCTTTGCCACTTTTAAAGTGCAAATGTGTGTCAGGTAATAATCAGAGGCTGGGCAAGGTGGAAGGCACCTGTAGTCCCAGCTACTTGGGAGGCTGAGGCAAGAGGATTGCTTGAGCCCAGGAGTTCACGGCCAGCCTGGGCAATAGGGCAAGACCCTAAGACTCTATCTCTAAAAAAAAATAATGACAATAATGATAAAAACTCATCTTTATTGAATGTTTACTATAAGCCAGACTCTGCTAAGTACTACACTGACATTCATTCACTTATTCAAATAATAAGTGCAAAGCACTATTCCTGATCCGTGGGATATAGCGATGAAGAAAGCAGATAATAGCCCTGCTTTCATGGAGTGTACATACTAGTAGCGGAAGCCAAACAAAATGATTAACAGTGGTCAGAGGGTGGTAAGGGCTGTGCTGAAAAGTAAAGCAGGGAAAGACGGTTAGAGTGTGATGACATTATCTCATTTATTATTCACAAATATCCAGCAAACCTAAGAAGTACAAATGAGAAACCATGAGGTTCTGAGAGGTTATGTAACTAGTTTAAGGCCACACAGCTAATGAGTGGAAAAGGTGAGCTTGAGTTTTGTTTTGTTTTGAGACTGGGTCTCATCCTGTTGCCCGGGAAAGAGTACAGTGGCGTCACCATAGCTCACTATAACCTCACACTCCTGGGTTCAAGTGATCCTCCTGTCTCAGCCTTCCAAATAGTTGGGACTACAGGCATGAACCGCCACACCTGGCTAATTTTTCTATTTTTTGTAGAGACAGAGTCTCACTCTTGTTCAGACTGGTCTCGAATACCAGACTTTAAGAGATTCTCCTGCCTCAGCCTCCCAAAGTGCTAGGATTGCAGGCATGAGCCCCTGTGCCTGGCCAGAGTTTGAGTTCTTCACTATTGTGGGGTTCCCATTATTTTTTATCTAATTACATTAATTATTTGATGAAAGTATGGAACAAAGAACAGCAAAGAAAAGAGGGAGAGAAAAGACTGTACCTCTTAGAGCTTGTAAAGGAAGGTAAACTTTGTCAGTCATAAAAGCCTCCCCAGTGGCAGCCAGGGGGTGCCTAGCACTCCTTGCCTGTCCCTACATGGTCCTCACCATGTTGCATCTATAATTCTCTGTTTATTTTCTAAATGTCCCATTGAGCTGCAAGCTTCTTGAGTGAGTGGACTACCTTACGATCATTTTTATATTTACAGTATCAAGCACAGTCCCATAGTTGGTGGCCAATAAATGGCTGCTGGATGAATAAATTAACAATTAAAGTAGAATTTGAGAGAAGTCATTTTGAAAAAAGTTGAAATGGGAAGAGAGTTGTAAGACAGCCCAGTTAGTCTTTATTCCAGGTGTTCTTCCCTACAGCAAAGGACATTCACAGAACATTGGTTAAGACTTTTGACAGAATAGTCAGAAATCCAAGGTTAGATTTTCAGCCTGAAAACCTGTTAGTTGTAATCCCACGGCTCTTTATTCAACTTCTTTAAGTCTTACTTTCTTTAACCAAAAAACACAAATAATGAAAGTATCTAACTTTTTGCTGATGTGAAGATGACAATCCATGTTAAATTCTTAGCAATGTGCCTAGCCTACTCTAATTGCTTCATCCATGTAAGTTTCCATTATCATTATTGTCATCCTCATCATCTTAGGTATTTGGCATAATCTTATTAATTGGAGCATCTTTTCCTAAATAGTTTCTTTAAGCCAAAAAGTTTTTGACCAAACAATTCTCTGCAATAGGAATATTGCTACCCATTTATTCTTTCTGTTAAAATGCTTCTTATCCTTTGAGACATTGAATACCAAATATTTAATAGTTTTCCCAACCAAAAGAATAAGGTTAAGAAGGTTAAAATGGAAATTGTAGGTGATGGATTGACATTTTGGTGTGGGAGTTCTCAGAGCACCACTTAAATTGCCTACTTCACTTACCATCGGATTAAGAAGAAATGCACAGTACTAGTTCATGACTGATCCATTAATGTTTTTTAAACCTATATGCATGACTGGCTGTATAACTGTTCAAACAGACCATCTTTCCTGGAGACCAGGAAAGTTGGTCTTTGACCAACTACTGAAAGAGCTATCTTCCCTCTCTCTAGTGAGGAATCATTTTAACATATCAAACCTGAGAGTTCTTATTAAGTAGGGCCTACAAGGTAAGATGCAAAATAACAATTGGAGAATTAGAACTTAACATTATTGTGGAGTGGTTTTGCAATTGACTGAGTAGACGAAGAGTTCTACACACAGACGTTCTGAGTATCTATCAGATCATCACAGTAGCATCTTCGTTTTAAGGAGAGGAGTTATTTAAAGACATTTTTTCCTTAGAAGATCTAGTTGCTTGGGTTCCTGGTATTTCCATTTCAGTTTCCTTTTGAGTAATAAGGAAGTCTAAACCTGCAAAGAGAATTAGTTTATTGAAATGATTGCTTAATTCAATGATCTAAATGAATAGACATTGAACATTTATTAATATCATCAATAAGGAGAGATAGGACTCCTATCACCATGCACTGGGAATAATAAAGGCATCTGGCCCTCTTGGCTTGCAAGAGTTCAGCTGCATTAAAATAAATACTACACTGGTCAAAAAGGTGCTAAAAAAAGAAAGTTATTTAAGAGATATCTCTGTTAAGCCACGCAACAAGAATCTCATAATACAGAAGATATATTTGTGAAGACTCTCTAGAGATGGAACTGTTTTATTGATTCAAAATGAATGTAGCCCTCCTGTGAATAACTAGGGAAGGATATTAAATTTCAATTTTCACTGAATTTTAGTGTAATAGATGTTCCCTCTTCTGTACTCCATAAAATCCTTGAATATATCCATTATTGCACTCATTGTACCTTTGATATTCTTTCATCTCCCCTACCATACTTTGAACATTTTTAAGGTTGATTCTGTTGTTTTAAACTCTGTAAACTGAATCCCTGCCTTTATTTCTGACGCAGTAGGTAATCAAAAAACATTCATCGGATGAATGAATATATGAATATTTTCTAAGGTTTACTGACCACATGGTATAGTTACAATCACGGGGGAAGGCACAAAGCAAACTGCTGAAAACGGAGCAAGCGAGATAGGGAGAGGAGGAGAGAGAAGAAGAGCAAATAGAATAACAGATGAGGAAGGGAAGGAGAGAGAGAAGAACAATATCAGAGTCTTCTTCAAAAAAGAGTCAGCTGGGGCCGGGCGCGGTGGCTCACGCCTGTAATCCTAGCACTCTGGGAGGCCGAGGTGGGCGGATCATTCTGAGCTCAGGAGTTCGAGACCAGCCTGAGCAAGAGCGAGATCCCGTCTCTACCAAAAATAGAAAGAAATTAATTCGACAGCTAAAAATATATATAGAAAAAATTAGCCGGGCATGGTGGCTCATGCTTGTAG
>CAUYSK010038399.1:0-22455 GCA_963575035.1 Avahi laniger | reverse complement strand
CATCCAGGAAAATATAAAAGGTGCTAGATCACTGTTGTTTCTTATAATTGAGTAGTATTACATTGTATACATATACCAAGTTTTAATAATCCACTCATGAATTGACAGGCACTTGGGTTGTTTCCACATCCTTGCAATAGTGAATTGTGCTGCCATAAACACTTGGGTGCAGATGTCGTTATCATAGAATGTCTTTTGCTCTTTTGGGTAGATGCCTAATAGTGCTATTGCTGGATTGAATGCTATTTCTATTTTTAGTTCTTTGAGGCATCTCCAAATTCTTTTCCACAGAGGTTGCACTAATTTGCAGTCCCACCAGCAGTGTAAGAGTGTTCCTGTCTCTCCACATCCTCGCCAGCATTTGTTGTTTTGGGATTTTTTGATAGAGGCCAATTTCACTGGGGGGAGGTGATTAAAAAAAAAAAACATACTCAACATCTCTAATGGTTAGAGAAATACCACTCACTATTTTTGAGTTGAAATAATCTGAAGATACCAGGTACAAGCCATTGGGGTGCCCAGTAAATGCTAGCTATTGTTATTCTCCTTGAAAAGTGCTGATTTACTTTCAACTCACATATTTGGTATTTGTAACACATATCAGAGTTCCTAATATAAAGGCTAGAGAGAAACTTTCATTGCATGAATGAACATATGAATAAATTAAATCAATATTGTGTTGGATCTGAGCGTCTCTAGTCTTCTGCTTTTCTTCAGTTTAGGAATTATTCTATGTCCTCTTGGTGACTTCTTCCTCCTTTCTACCTCAGTTTTACTTTACCTACTCTCTCTCTTTTGGGTGTCACCATTTTTCCTCTTTTCAATGTCCCCTTAACTGATTATATGACCAAACTGACAGCTTCAGGTTAAAAACAGAAGATTAAACATACATTTTTAGCCTCTTTCCCTGTCTTAACTCCTCTAAAATGAAAGAATAGAAATTTTTAAAAGCATGAATCTTCAAGGACAAAGAGAACAAGAAAGAAGATGACATCAACATCTAAAACAACATCAAAAAAAAAAAATCTACTGATGGATCTGCTGCTCTGCTGTACAGACATATAAACTAAGAAAACAAAGAAAACAATGTGGGATACAGAAACCAGAGACACCAATACAGAAGAGAGGCAAAGGCTATGCCCAGAATGGTGGAAAAGGAAGATTCCAAAGCAAGAGCTGTGCGAATGGCCTAGAGAGGATCCCATTCTGATTACAGCAGATGTTTAGGCTCCAAAAATGAAGTCACAAAAAGATTAAATTTACAGGAGAGGTAATGTCTTTGAACACGCGAGGAGGAGATTTACATTTCCAGCACAGAGTCTTTGGATGAATTGGTAATAGATGACTAAAAATTAAATAACCCAAAATGTAATTATTAAACTCAAGAAAAACATAAAAAGGAAATGAGATAATAATATACTACATGGCTTAGTTGTGAAAAAATGTCATAGTCACAATGATATAAAAACCAAATACAGCTCAAACTGAACATATATGGGAGAATTGGAAAAGATGTACGTGTGTGAATTAAAGGAGCAAGTAAGGGGATTATATCTTTGTCCTCCCTGAGAGTGTTTAACAGTAAAAAAGTCAATATTTTTTAAAGTCATTTATTTGGCAATATGGACATAAATACCCAAAGAAGTAACTAGAATAGTTGAAAGTGGTTATCTTTGGGAAAAAGAAATGAAGGGAGAAGGCAGCTAGAGAACTCTGTTTTTCACATTTAACCTTTTAGAACCATTTGACTTTTTAAAATTATGGATATGTACCCCTTTGATAAAAGTAAAAATTAAATTAAAGAAATCAAGGGGTTTTAAATTATTTTATTTATTTATAAAATGTCTTGCTTCTTATTCGCATTTTAAAACTCAGATGGTTTGAAACGGTTATGTTTTCTTTTGTACCTGAAAGATCATGTTTTAAAAATGTATGTGTAATCTTTGGTTTATTTTCCTCCCTGCAGGTTATAGGTTTGGAATAAGAATGAGGTGAGGCATATCAGAGAGGAAATTCTCCACAAATTGTCCCTATTTCCACCACTCTGTCCTTTGTACTCTTTCTGTACCTACTCACAGCCCTATCACAGCCACTCTAATTCTTTATAATTATTTCTTTTTATGTCTTACTAGTAGACTATGAATTTCTTGAGAACAGAAAACACATATTATTCATCTTTGTATCTCCAAGGCCTAGCCCAGAGTCCAGGAAAAATTAAAGAGTACTCAATACAAGTTCATTAAAGAGGTTGGGGAAAGAAAAGGAGAGGGAGGAGAGATAGAGAGAGAGAGATTGATTATAAGAGGAAAAAGAGGCTAGTTGTGAGCGACTGTCTGGACATTGGATATGAGTCATAGGAAAAAAAAAAGACATCTGAAATATTCCAAAATTTAATATTAATAGTTCAGTATGCGAAGAGAAGCTAATAAAAAAGGAGAAAGAGCAGCCAGTGAGTTGGAAGGAAAACAGAAAATGTGCAGTCACAAAAGGACAGGCAGTTAGAAAGTGCTTCAGGAAGCAGGTCATGGTTTGCAATGTCAGTGCTGCTGAGCCATCAGGTTGGATGAGGACAGAGCATCACCCACAGGGGTTGGCCTGCTGAGACAGCTGGTGTCCTTACAGTAGCCACTTCCAGGGAGAGGTGGAAGGAAAAGCTATTGCCAGAAAGGTTGACATTCATTCGCCAAATTTGTTTGTTACTTTGGTGAGTAACAAATGACTCTTCACAAGAACACAGGTCTCGATGAATAGATTTAATCACTTGCAGCAATAAGGAGAGCGCTGGGAATATTCTCCAAAGCAGTGTCTACCCAGGAAAAGTTGTATGGGGTTCTTATGGAGGAGTAGAGAAGAAACAGGTGTGTCACACTTGTAGGGGCATAGCTTCCCTTACACACCCGTGGTTAGTTCGTTCTGCTCACGCACCGGTTGCATGTTACGGTAACGAAGCTATAGCTCTTCCCAGGGTGGAGACTTCAGCATGGAAATGAGGAAAGGTCACCTCAGTTCATCTACAGGCTGCCAGGGACTGTCAGGGGCTCGTCTTAGCCCAGTAGCCATGGGCCTAGTAAACAAAGGCTGCAGAACAGGTGGATTGCTCACGTTGGTTGAATTCCTATATTCCCTGAAGACCCTCCCTTCCCGCTTGCAAAACCTCATTGCGCTAAACTGTGGAAAAATGCAAGCTGAAAAACAAGAGTCAGCTCTATAAAGGAGTTTGAGATGAAAGAGCAGTTGCAGGAGGAAGATGTGGAGTCAATAAAGATATTAATAAAAATATTACTGAGGCATAATTGCATGCTGATAGGAAGGATCAAGCAGAGAGGTAGAAATTGGGGATGGGAGAGGAAGGGGGTACCACTGCAAAAACAAGTCCTTGGAGAAGACAAAGGGGTTTCTGGAGAGGCCAGCCTTAGCAGCAAAAATAAATACTCCCATTGTAAAGGGAAAAAGTACACCCTGCGGGAGCAGAGAAAGATAGGCTGGTAAAATTGGTGCTGGGAAGATGAATTACTTCTCATCTGATTGCACCTATTTTTCTATTAGATGTGCAACATTTACAGACAGGGAAAGGGGAGAGTTTTTTTTCTTCTAAAATGAGTAAAATTGAGTATTATAGACAGGGATAAAGTCTCAGATAATTTTTTAGGATAAGATATTTGTTGAGGGAAAAATCTCACTGTAATACGATGTCAAGCTGTTGAACATGCCTCAAGGAAATATTAAAAGATGCCCTAAATCTGTAAAGGAGAAAATACATAATTTAACTTTATAATAAAACTGCTAAGCAAGAAACAATTGCAACACTTTGAGCTCAAATCAATAGCCTCAAGTACACAAATCCAAGGTGCTTTGTAGGGCATTTAATAATTTTCAAAGTGTCCAAATAGGATAAACCATGTATATTAGGTGCTTACATACAGTATTCCTTTAATTCTCATAAAATATTTATGAAGTAATTATTATATTCCTTTTAAAAATGAAAAAATTGATGCTCTCAACCCAAGTCACACAGCTACCAAATAGCTAGAAATGAAAAACCTGTCTGATTTCTAAATCAACTTCTTTCTATAACTCTATACTCAGAAACTTCCATGGCTTCATGAAAAACCACAAAGCAAAAATACTTACTTTAGCGAATACTCCAAATTTTAAAAGATTTGTCCATTTTAAGCTTCATTAAAAGAGTAGGTGATTACATCACCTCTCACTATCCCCATTTATACAGAAACAATGGTCAAAAATAATAGAATAAAATTACTTCTAAACATTAGAAGAAAAGTAATAACAAAAGGTTTGTAATCAAAATGGCATCAGACTTCTCATTAGCAATATTGGATGCTAGAAGACAATGAAGCAAAACTCTTCAACTAACCAAATATATATCAATAAATCTGTAATAGCTTTATTAAAAATTACATAAGGACTTTAAAAATATAATTAAATGGAAAAGTTTCAATGACTCAAATTATAATTATCTTCACTTAAAGCTATAAATTCCAAGCATTCCTCAATAAAAATTACAGCCAGAGGCTGAGCATGGTGGCTCACACCTATAATCCTGGCACTGTGAGAGGCTGAGGTGGGAGGATCACTTGAGCTCAGGAGTTCAAGACCAGTCTGAACAAGAGTGGAATCCCGTTTCTACTAAAAATGGAAAAATTAGCCAGGCGTGGTGGCAAGTGCCTATAGTCCCAGCTACTTGGGAGGCTGAATGCGAAGGATCATTGGAGGCGTCTGAGGTTACTGTGAGCTATGATGATGCCACCGCACTCTACCTGGGAATACAGAATGAGACTCTGTCTCAAAAAAAAAAAAAAAAAAATCACAGCTGTATTGTTTATGGAACTTGGCAAGCTGATTCTAAAATTCACATGGAAAAGAAAACAGGCAAAAAAAAGCTAAAAAATTTTATTAAAGAACCCTGCATGTGGTGTGAGGAGAGGGGAGTTACATTACCAAATATCAAAATATCCCATACATTTATCCCAAATAAAATCATGTCATACTGGTGGCAGAACAAGCTGCCAAACGGAGCAGCACACAGAATAAAGAAATAAACCACGTACAAATGTAAAGTTATCTCATGACCAAAGTGATATTTAAATAAAAGGAGAAACAATTATATAAATACTACTGTCAAAACTGGTCAAAATTGGTTATCAATTTCAAAAGTATAAGATTAGACCGCTACCTGACACTGTGAATACAAATACATTTCAGATGTATTATGAGTGAAAAAAGAGCTAAATGCTTTGTAAAAAAAAATAATAAAGTTTTAGAAGAAAATATAGAAGGAAAAGACTTTTTCTTTATCAATAAATTTAGGGAGTACAAATTGAATTTCATTGCATGCATATATTGGTTAGTGGTGAAGTCTGGGGTCTTAGTGTACCCATCACTGGACTCTTAATAATATTGAAGTAAGAACAGCCTTCTTGCATGAGACACAGAGCCTAGAAATCATAGAGTAAGAAGAGATTCGGCCTCACCAAAATTTAAATCTTCTACCTATCAGAGAAAATTATATAAAAAGATAAAGATAAATGATAATGGGGAAACAGTGTTTAACAATATCTTTAACAGGAGAAAGATTACTATCCGGAATAGACCGCATAGCAAGCCGGCCAATACCCTTTCTCTCCAAGGAATAACTACAAATTATTGTATTTATCCAAAAGAAGGACAGACACCCTTCTTTTGTCCTTTTCCCCAGGCTCAATATTATTCCCAGGAACGACAACTAGACCATTCAGGCAGAGACCGGCTGAAATTGCTTTGGACTCTGTGTGCTACTCCACAGACAGAGGCATGACCGGGAACTGAGAAGTATACAAAATTTCTGCTCTTAAGATTGTAAATCAAATAGTGGTGACGTATTTAATGCGATCTCAATTTAAAGCTAAGAAAGTGAGGCACAGACACTGAGCACCTTCCTCACGGCCACCTCATCACCAGCCTGACTGTCACATCCCCAGCACTGTACGGGTGCTCCAAGGTTTCATCCTGAAACCATTAATCTGTCACAAATTAAGGGAAAATTGGGTATAACAGACTTTGGCTATTTACTGCAAATCTAAATGAGGTCAGTTCAGAGAAAACGTAAACAAGAAGCAACCATCCTGGGGGAGCACTGATCCCGTGTGTGTCTGTAACTGACGACACGGAGGCAGGCAGTCAGCCCCACCTGTCTGGCCCGTTTCTCTCTCACAGGTGAAATGAGAGGTCTGGTCTCCATCCATGGTTTTCAACCCTGACTATGAGTTGGACTCTCTTAGGAAGCTTTAAAACAATACAGGATCAACCCAGATCAACTAAAACCATACTCTCAGGGGGTGGGGCCTAGGCACTGATAATGTTTAAGACCTCCTCAGAAGATTCTAACAGGTAGCAATCTCCAGGCCCAATGATGAGTTCTGTGTTGGAAAGTGTGTGATTCTTTGGTCAAAGCTGTGGCCAGGCTCTTGATCTGAGCACAGGTCTCTTTTTGTCCACCAGGACTTAGCACATCCCTGGAGGTAATCAGAAAGACAGTTCACTGGGGATGAACAAACAACTTTAACATACCCCTCAGCTTGAGTAAACTTCAGACAGGTTTTTTCCAGACTCAGACCTCTGACCTTCTTTTTCTACATTTACTTTAGAAAATTTGCAGTAGTAATTTTTTGGCCTTTTTTCTTGAACAAAGTCTCACACTGTCTCCCTGGATAAAGTGCAGTGGCATTGTTGTAGCTCACAGCAACCTCAAACTCCTGGGCACCAGCAATCCTCTTGCCTCAGCCTCCCAAGTAGCTGGGACTACAGGCATGCCCCATGACACCTGGCTAATTTTTCTGTTTTTGGTAGAGACAGGGTCTTGTTCTTCAACTCCTGAGTTCAAGCAATCCTCCCACCCCTGCCTCCCAGAGTGCTAGGGTTACTGAGCCATCCATCTGGCCACAGTTGTGAGTTCTTTCTCTGCCCCCTTGACATGTAAATTTTTCCCCAGCCTCTGGCTAGTTTTACTGTAGGGGAATGTCTTTCTCAAGAACTTGCTAGTCATCCCTTTGAAATGTAATCATGAGGGAAGGTAGCATTCACCTCCCCTTCTCCCTGGACGGGTAGGAGCCTAACTTCCATTAGCACCAATTAATGAACACAGGGATGTCCTAATCACATAGACCAACCTCCACTCCAGTGTGCTGTGGTAGTTTTTCACTAATTCACAACAATGCTTAAAAACTCTCCTGCCTTTTGTTTCAGCAGAGTTGAGTTCGATCTCTCTCCCCTATTACAAAGTCTTGAATAAAGTCTTCTTTACCTGCTGAACTGTCTGGTGCAATATTTTCTTTCACAGAGGGTTTGAGTGTTGAGTGGTATTCCCTGCAGAAAAATGCAGATGAACTGAGTGGTCTCTCTTATTTTCAGAGAGATTCAAAAGCGAAGATTACAAACCAAAGTTCTCGCTTCTGCTACCAATACTGGATCCCAGAGGCCAAGTTCATTTATTCAAAACCTCATTGTCTTTGAGATTTTAAACTCTGCCAAGTCCTTTGTTGTTGTTCAAATTAATTCGATGACTTAAGTCTGCATTTTCATTTATTAATATTTTCACTTGAATCTGTATACAAGACCAAGCATCAAATGTAAACTTTCATAACTATCAATCTTACAAAATTTAAAATTAAATTAAAAAGAGAGAACGTATTCTGTTTATTGCAAATCAAAGCAAACTCAGACAATGTGCAATTTCCCCCTTGACACCAAACAAGGACACTGCCATTTGCATAGTTGCTCCAGTGACAACTTGGGATTTGAGGTAAGTTGCTTCTCTTCCCTGTGCCTCAGGTTTCTCAGCTCCAAAATGAGGGAGTGCTGCTAGACCCTCTCTTATTTTTGCATTATAAAAGTTATTTGTCTTTTACTTTAGTGTGGCAGGAGGATAAGAGTGGAGCAGAATTAATGTGGGGGTGCAGGGGTGGCACCTAAGGTCCCCCCACCTAGGTTGGTACAAGCCTAGATACTATCTTGGCCCATAATCAAATCAACGATGAAATGAAAGGCTGAAAGGCATTCTCATTAATTTCCAGGCGGCATTGAGATGGAGTATCTTGCTAACATAGCAGAACAGTTATTCCAAACCTGAACCGCACATTAAAATCACTAGGAGGGTTTTAAAAGGACACTGACGCCTGGGTCCAACACCCTGGGAGTGTCATTTAGTCAGTCTAGGGTACAGCCTGGGCATCAGGATGTTTTTTTAAGCTCCCCAGGTGATTCTTATGTGCAGCCAAGGTTAAGAACCACCGCCTTAGAAGGTCAAATCTAAGCTCCTTGATGCATCTCAGAGGTGCTCAGTGATAGGCAGTGCAAAGCTAACCATGAAGAATATGCAGGAATGTATGTATAGGAGCCACGATCTGTACTACTGTTCTGAGTCGTGTACGAGGAGCAGGGAAGGGGCTGGGGCTGACAGTGAGCAAAGCCACGATAACCTGTGTGAACAAGAAGAAAATCATACACGATATAATAAAGCGACACACCCACCAAGGGTAGGCCATGCTCAGAAGAACAGGTAGAAGTAAGGAGGAAGTAGCACGCACGGAGCGTCTACTGCAGCAGGCGTTTTACTTACGTCTTGTTACGTTTGTAACATCCCCTGGAAGCAGGCGTTATCGGATGGCTGCTGGTATTAATATCTCTATTTTACAATGAGGAAATTGGCTCAGTGATATTATATAACTTCCCCAAAGTTATCCAGGGCCCGCACTTGTACTGAAAGTTCAGGTTTGTCCAAAACTCATACTCTATTTTCCCAGGTTATTAATGAAATTACTAAGAACAGTCTTGAAATTCATCAGTTTCACAACTACTTCTTCCCTCAGGAGAGTCAGACACTCACCCTGATGATGTGCTTGCACTCAGCTCATTGTCTACTTTGCAGTGTCTGGACAAGGAAAAAGTATGCTAATTTGATAGCAAGACTACATAAGTTCACGTTAAATTGAGCCGTGCCTACTCAAAGAGTCACTACCAAGAGATTTTATAATTCTACTATAAAAATAAACTATGCCAGATTTTCTGTGTGCATTATAAAGATGCTGTATTTATAACTTAGTTTGCCCTGATCATCTCATCGATATTGGAGTTTTTCCTTCTCATTTGAAGGTTTGGCCTGTTCATCACACTGAGACACATATAAGTAATACGTCCTCAGGGATGCTCTTCTTCCTGTAACATCTTTTACCTGCTGTTCCCATTGTTCCGAAATTGCCTGTGCATACAGGCTGGTTAAAAAATGATGTTGTCAATTTGGACATGAAGATTGTGTTGCCTTCATTCAGCATCCTTGGATGGATGTCATTTCGATCTAATCATTTAGTGCCAGATGCTTTCAAGTGGTTCCTTTTGTATTCTTTATCGACACATATTTTAAAACTCCTTATGCTTTCCTGACTTACAGCCACGCTTTTAAAGTTAATTTGATATCTAAGCCCCTTTGGTTGTCATCCATCTCCTCCTTTGTAAATGTTGCTTCCCAGCAGCTCTTTTCTCTGAAAACTTTCTAACTCCAAAGTCCCATTCTTGGTTTGCTCTCTCCCTCCTTGAAGAGTCACAATTTATTCTGGCCTTCTCTTCCTCTTATCTTCTTTCTGCAAACCATAAACCTACAATCTGTGTCTTATTGTTTCGTGTCTTTTTCTATCTCACGTGCTCTGCGCAATGTTGGTTCAATTCTTGGCTCTGCTCTACAGGAGACGGTGCTTTGAGCTCCTTTCATTCTTCTTCTTCAGAGAAATAGAAGCAATTTAGCTTCCCCAGCTCTGATTCATAGGCGCTTTCACCTGCTTGGGGCTTTTGATGTTCGGTTGCTCATTTGATTCACCAAATAACTGAACGTTCCCAGATTTAGTTCTTGGCCATCTAATACCTTTTTCGGGAAGTGTATTTCCATAGTGCCTTTCGACACCTGGAAGACAATTAAAAGTGGGACACAGAGGAGGAGCAGGGGTGGGAGACGGACCCTCCTCCCCTGGTGCTATCTTTTTTGATTAGTTGGCAGTCAGAAAAAAAGGCTCCTGGATGCCTGCTTTCAAAGTCCGTATGCTTAAAGCAAGGAATGACTGGACAAAGAGATAATTTCTCTTCCAGAAAAAATCCCAGGCATCAATCCAGAAAAAATAAATGCCATCATGTTTAATAATTTAACCCCGGGGGGAAGAGAGAAAGGAATAAGAAAGGTAGGTGAATTGCTAGAAACTGGCTGAGAGCCAGTCCAACCCAGGATTCAAACTTAGACTGGCCTAGCACAAAGCAAAAAAAATCTGAGTAATAAACACACTTCAGCAACACTTTGAGCTGCATTCCTCATTTAACCCTCCACATCCCACATCCTGATTATCCAAATAAAGTTACCAAGATACATCTAATTCCGGAAATCCCATTTCCTGGGTTTTTAGATGGTGGGAGATTAAGGTCCTGGGGAATATCGACCTTTAGGAGTACAAATAAAAAGAGAACCCAACAACAACAACAAAGTAAAAATAAGGAATATTGGTCAGAGTCATGAAAGTCCAAAAGAAGACACGATAAGAGAGCCAAAATCTGCACTTAGGGAAGATCAAATAGGAAAGTGCTGTCTGGTAGCAAGGTGGTCCATGGATGCCAACAATGCTTTTGCTAGAGATGAAGAATGAGGTTGTGTAAAGAGGGCACCCATATCTCAAAACCACTGCTACCTGTGCGTATCAGCTCTCAAACTAATATGCATGGCTCTTTTTTTAAAAAAAAAGAAAAAGGAATAAAATACTCCCTAAGTTGTCCAATGCATGACATACGATGGTGGAGGCTGACGGCTAAGCCCGAGCCCTTCACATGAGCACCTGTTGTTACAACAGTGTTACGTGTTAACCACCCTTAGAAATCTTTATAGATTACTCACTGGGAAAATGAAGCACACAGCAAGTTTGCTCTCAGGAGAAAAATGCTGTCATTTGACAACTATTAAATATTATGCAAAATGTGAACCAGCACAAAGTACATGACAATTATTTTTGTTTTCAGCAAATGTTGACTCTAAATTGTGTTAGATGTAGATAATAATAACATAGTTCTTTGAATAGAGGATAACATATTTGCACAAAAGAATGCTTCTATTAATCATCAGACTGGAATGATCTTTCAGAAGTCTGTTTAGAACATTTCATTAGCATCTAATAGAGGGGGAAAAAAACAAATTCTAAAAGCATTTTTCAGTGATCCAAAATGAAATTTTCATTGGATGTTACTTCTGAAGGCAGAACTACGTATTGTTTTTAAGATCTCCACAAATCTTAATGTGTATGTATCAAATTGCTTAAAAGGTCAGATGACCTCCCAGAATTAGTAGTTCCAGTTCCCAGCAAAGGTGACAATAGAGGCTCCTGTGTCTCTCCCAGATATGCCCCCCTCAGCTTCTATCATAAGATGGGGCTTTTTACAGTCGTAGGCCAAAACTATGAGGGGATTGTAGAATATTGCACTATAAAAGGGGTGTTTCTACTTTTTGTTAGGAATGTCAATATTTTAATTAGACTGAAATCTTCCCCATCTTATTTCCTCTCATGCCCAGCTAGTCGTGCCACCAAAAAAACATTAAAAGATTCTTTAAGGCCAGGCATGGTGGCTCAAGGCTGTAATCCTAGCACTTTGGGAGACCGAGGCAGGAGGATGACTTGAGGCCACGAGTTTGAGACCAGCTTGGGCAACATAGCGAGATCCCATCTCTACAAAATTTTTTTAAAAAATTAGCCAGGTGTAGTGGCACACAACTGTAGTGCCATCTACTTGGGAGGCTGAAGCAGGAGGATCACGTGAGCCCAGGAGTTTGAGGGTGCAATGAGCTACTGAACTCTAGGCTGATGAGACAGAGAGAGACTGACCGTGTCTCAAGAAAAAAAAAAAATTCTTTAAGCCAGTATTTCTCATTGTTATATTAATTCAGGACCACAAAGGAATACTTAGTGACTGCTTAAATGTCCAAATTGGCCAAGTTGGCCGAAAGACACTTCCCAGTAGCATTATGTTATCCTATATAATTGTTTGGCAGTTCCATGATTATATTACTAAACTGAAAAGATCTCTAGGACAGGGGCATTGGTTAGCACAGGGACATAGAATGAGTGCTTAATAAATGACTATTGATGCTTTCACTTTTTATTTCCTCAGGGTTTCATATAACTCCCTTTTAAATTAAACCAGTAAGTATAGATTTACATGCAATTGCAATTAGTAAAAACTAATACAGAGAACTACCGTGTACCCTTAACCCAGCTTCCACCAGTAGTAATATTGCAAAAACTATAGTATAATATCATAATCATAACCAAGATATTGAAACTAAATCTACTTAGTCCTATTCAGGTATTTGATATTTTTTGATGCTATTATAAATGTATTATTTTAATTGCATTTTCAAATTGTTGGTTTTTTTGTACAGTGACTTTGTACTCCATGATTCTAACATTTAATTATTAATTCTAATATAATTGAGTTTTTATTGATCTCATAGTGTTTATTATACACACAGCTCCCTATGATAAAACAGTTCAGCATGTTCACTACGCTAAATTCATTTATAAGCTCTAGTAGAGTTTTTTTTGGGGGGGGGGCATTGATTCCAGTGTGTTCTATGTACAAAGTCATGTTCCCTACTTCATCTTTTCTGATCATTATACATTTTGTGTTTTATTTGTTGCCTCCAATATAATGTTAACTGGGAAGAGCTGACATTGCTGCCTTGTGCTCAATCTTAGGGAGAATGGATTAATGTTTTATTAAGTGTGATGTTAGTGTTTGTTTTATTTTCTTTTGAGGATGTCCTTTACCATATTGAGAAAATTTCCTTTGATTTCTAGTGTGTTCAGAGGCATTAAATTTTCTCAAATGATTTTGCTGCATCTGTTGGGATGACTTTATTATTCTTCTCTTTTATTCTTTTGATATGGTATTTGCATTGATTTATTTTTTAATGTAAAATCAATCTTTCTTTCCTGAAGTCAATACCACTTGATCATGATTAATTATCCTTTTTAAATATTGCTAGATTTAATTTGTTAATATTTTGTTAAAGATTTTTGTGTCTATGTTCATAAATATTTTCTTATTTTTTTGTTGTATTTTTGACAGATTTTAGTATTCACATTATGTTTGCCTTACAAAATGACGTGGAAAGTGTTTCCTTCTACTCTATTTTCTCATTAGCAAATTTCTTCATTAACAGTTTGATAGAATTCACTAATGAAGCCATCTGGGGCTAGGGTTTTCTTTGTAGGATGATTATTGATGATACATCCAATTCCTTTAATGATGTAGAAATATTTAAATATTTTCTATTTCTCCTTTTGACAGTTTTGGTAATTGAAATATTTTTAAGAATTTGTCCTTTTTATCTAACTTATTAAATTTATTGATACAAATTTGTTCAAAATATTTCCTTTTTGAACATTTTTAGGATCTGTAGTAATGCTTCCTTCTCTTTTTGATATTTGTAATTTGTATTTTTATTTATTCTTTATTAATCTTTCCAAAGATTTATCAATTTTATTAATTTTCAAAAATTCAACTTTGATTTGGTTTTCTTTATTATTTGTCTCTTTTCTATTTCATTAATGTATGCTCTTATTTCTTTATTGTTTCATTTCAATATGGGTTTGGCTTGTACTTTGTTTTTAATTTTATAAGGTAGAAGCTTAGGCTATTGATTCTAAGCTTTAGTCTTACATGGGGTTTCTGACATAAATATTTATTTCTATAAACTGTTCTCTAAGCACTGCTTTCATTGCATCTCACAAATTAGTTCTGGATTTACAATGTGTTTACTTAATTTATATAGTAACAATATTCCATAATTCAAATAATGTTATACAATTTTATATGTAAGAGCTTAACAATATAAGTCCACTTATCCTCTCTTATTCCTTGTGCTTTTCTTGTTTTATGTTTTATTTCTACAGATGTTATAAACCCCACAATACATTATTTTCTACTTAATCAATAGTTTTAAAAATAAATTTATTTGTATGTGTATATGAAATTAAGTTATTAATACATGGTTCATTTATATTACTCACATGTTTACCTATTCTGTGATTTCATCTTGTCTATATGATGTCATTTCCCATCAGTTTGAAATATTTCTTTTGCACTTCCTAAAATGCACGTCTGCTGGAGGTGAATTCTTTCACCTTTTACCTCTTGTCTGTGAATTTTCTATTTAACTTCCATACTTGAATGTTATTTTACTGAATATAATATTCTTGGTTGACAAGGTTTTTCAGGACATGAAAGATATAATTTAGTTTTTCTTCTGGTGTCCAGTGTTTTCGATTAAAAGTCAGTAATAATTGTTTCTCTGTATACAAACTATTTTTATCCCATAGCTGTTTTTAAGATCTTTAGTATCCAGCAGTTTGCCTATGATGTTCCCAAGTATTTCTTTGTATGCATTCTGCAAACTCACTGATATTCTGAAGGACTTTAGGGTATTTTTTTCAACTCTCTTTCCCTGTCCCCTTTTTTGAGGAACTACACAGCACTGAGTGAAGACCAGTGGGGAAAAGTAGGGGTGGAGGGGGTGGTAGTTCAGTCTTATTCTGAATTTGGGGATTTTCTGGGTTCTAATATGTCACACTAGCCCACACACAGCTGTTAAAACTTTGTTAAAATTAGTCTGTTTTCTCTTATCCTGTGTGTGGCAGATCTCTCCTCCTCCTCCTCTATCTCAGTCAGGATTGAGAGCCACTGTGGATTACCTCTCTCTTATGAGGGGTTTGTCACTATCTGGAGTTCAATTTATTTAGGTTTCTTTGTGTCCTTGGCCCTTTAATAATTTTTTAAATTATAAATATGGAGCTTATCCAGATTGTTTGATTTTTTTTTTCAGGGTAAAAGCAAAAGTCTCTTGTAACTTTCTTCATCTGAGCAGTCAAATGTCCACTGTGGGATTTCTTAAACTGTATCCCTCACCTGTATCTTCATATACCTTGAAAGAAGCAGGGGGTGAAATAAGACTTTGAGATTATCAGCATTTTACCCAAACTGTTAACATAAGAAGAGAGGCTATTTAAATTATTTGGTCCTTCTGAGTATATCAAATTCAACTAAAAATATTCTTCACTACAAATGGCAGCAGATCCACTAATTAAAAAATAAACCATTCCTCTGAAAATTTGAGTGAAATATGAACAAATTGTGCCCCCACTACGCTATGCATTTACATATTAAAAATATTATAATTGCTAATACTGATTCCAAATTTTCATCAAGAAGCCGTACAATATGGAAGTTAGGAGAACAGGCTCTGTAGCTAAACCACCTGTCTAAAAATTCTGGCTCCTTCACTTTTTAACTGTGTGACCTTTGATAATTTGCTTAACTATGCTTACATTTTCTCATTTTTAAAATAAAGATAATAATAGTTCTTACTCAAGTCTATACATATAAGGCTCTGAGAAAAGTTCCGAACACAAATTAAGTATTCAATAAATGCTATCATGATGTTAATGATGATTTATCAAGCGCCTTATCAGAGTTATTATCATCATCCTCTATCGCCTTCAGGAAAATAGCCCAATTGTAAGGACGGCACAGATTACTAAAGATGACATGAAGAACATGCTTTAAAAAAGACCTCAAAAAAGGCTTAACTAGCTTTTTTATGATTATCAGCATATTCTGCAAAAGAAGTTAGTTCCGCTGACTAACTAATGTGGCAGTACCTGAAGACGCCTTTTGATTATCTCTACCCACATATAGGAAAGAACAAGAAAAGCAAGGAAGAATTCCAGATGCTGTCCTATCTGCACCCACCTGTCTCTTATTACAGATGCTCTTCAACTTAATGATGGGCTTACATCCCAATAAACCCATCGTAAGTTGCAACCATAGTAAGTCAAGAATACATTCATAACTGAAAGCGTGGCACTTGTCCCCAGGGCCACATCAGCAGAACAAGGATAAGTGGTTTGATAAGAAGGAAAAAGAGATTCATTAATTTGCTGGCAAATCAGGAAAATGACAGGATCCTGCCTTAAAGTCCCGATTCCCACTCATAAGTAGAAATACAGAGCTTTTAAAGGGAGGGTTTTCCATTCTAGGCTATTTGTTTAACTACAATTCTGATCTTCCCATCTCCACTGAAGACAATCCCATGACCTCTGCTCAGGACCTCTGCCTGGACAGTTCCGGCTGAGCCATCTCCTGTAGCACAAAGAACAAAGGACACTACCCTGCCCCTCCCAACCACTGGCCTGAGGCAGGGATGCAGGTTTTGTTCTTCAAAAGGAGTGGAAGATGTTTTAAAGAGACAGAAAACATTTTTGCCATTTTTCCAGGCCATTCCCTCTGTTACACATTTAATACACCTAACCTCTGAAGGAGAGCAGGAAATGGCACCCCAAAATATGACTCATGGGTATAGAGTATTTTGAATTAAATTTCCTTAGAGAGCAACAGGCATTGGAAGGGGATTTCCCTCTACCGACGAAAAGACCAGAGGGACCAATTAAGAAGAAAAATTGTCTTTCCTTCTCCTCCCTCTTGTCTCATCACCTATTGCAAGACATAAGATCAAGAATGCAACCAGATCTGGTCAAAAATAATGCCTTTCTCTCAAGGTTAATTTAATTTCCAAATAGAATCATTTACGAGTCAATCCGTTTCTCCCCTCTGCATCCATTCTCCCAAATATCTACTCAGCCTCCCTAGTAATCATTGATTGCCTCTCAACAGAATTGTCTATATTCCCCATCTACTCCCTCCCCTCTGAAATGAGGATATATAAGTATTTGGGTCTTATTGGGATACTGGGCTATCACTCGGTGATTCGTCCCATGCACATGGTAACAATAAAATGTGTATAGCTTTTCACTTACTAACCTGCTTTGTAATAAGTTGATTTTTCAGTATATCTTCCAAGGGTGAAGGGAAAATTTTCCCTTTGCTCCAATACTTCCCATCATAGCTTAGCCTAGCCTACCTTAAATATGCTCAGAACACTTACAGCCTACTGTTGGGAAAAATCATCTAACACAAAGCCTATTTTACAATAAAATATTTAATATCTTATATAACTTATTGAGTACTGTGTTGAAATTGAAAAACAGAATGGCTGTATGAATATCACTGTAAAGTCAAAAAATCATAAATTGAACCATTGTAAGTCAGGAACCATCTGTATTTCTAGGAGTTTAAGAAGCAGGACCAAAAATATTTCACATCTGTGATTGAAATCTAGAGATTTTGCACTACAAAAGCTTAGATGCTGGAATTTATATGGTCCCAAAAAGCACTGCTCTCTTCTGTAACTCAGAGCAAAGGCGAAGCCATTAGAATTGTACCCACCATCTGGCATTTATTATCCAGTTTTATCTCCTGAGGAGGAACAAAAACCACAGGTAAAAAGGTGGAAATACTTCTCTCACTGTATTTCCTCTCTAAAACTACTGCTGGGGATAAATTGGTACTAAAACACAAGAAGAATCTTCTAAAGAGATATGCTCTTCTTGGTGCCTAAAAGATAATGTCACCTTAGAATTGAAAGATATTGATCTAAACAGTGATAATATTCTTCAATGTTAGTATTCCTTTTTATTTTTCATTTCCAGTGTCTCAAAAGCAATTTAAGACAAATTACTTTTTGAAACAATTAAAAGCCATTCTTAACAACCTGCCATTCCATAAGGAACCAAAGGAAAGCAGCTTCTGAAGAGCTGGCACTCATTCAGAGGAATCAGGAGAGAGTGCCACAATCTTAGCAAGACTCTAAGCCCTCAAGGTTTCACACCACCATTTGCATTAGGAACCTCAGAACTAATGTTTATTCATTCCCTTCATCTTTGTTTATTTCCCTCACCTAATGAAGCCCAGAATTCCTAGGTCATTCCTTACCTCCCAGAAGTTACCTCCCAGGTCTCTTCGGCAATGAGGGAATAACACCCCTACCCTGGCACACTCTACCCCCTTTCCTGGTATCCATACACTTGTCACCGTCTTATATACTATAGGTTTACTTATTTTTTTGCCTGTCTCTCCTTACTAGAACATAAGCTTTATGAGGATGGAGAGATTTTTTTTTGATAACTGACATATCCCCAATGTTTAGAGCAGTGTCTGATACATAGAAGGCACCTAAATATTTGTTCAATAGATGAATGACTGAATTTCCACTTTTGTTATAGTATAGATGACTTTAGATGATTATTATCCCTGCTTCTTTTCTTCAGTGGACAATCTCAGAGCTGTTGGGCAGAAAGGAAGAAAGGAGACTACATAGCTAGAGTTGGGAGGATCATCTCATTTCATTTTTCCTAAATTTAACGTATTTTTACCTGTAACCACCAAGGGTCTCTGGGTGGCTTTTGGACTTGATTAAAAGGGATGATTCTAAGCAAGAAGTGTGACCAAGGCCTGTGCATATATTTGGCCATGAGTCAGGTTTTTCCACATTACAACCCTAATCCTACCTCCTCTGGTCAAGGCAACCTAATATTTTAATGCAGGCAACATACACCATTCTGTGTAGGAAATATTCTAGAAAATTGAGAGAGTGCTTGATAAAATCTACATGGCAATACTAAAATCCAACTATGAGTTTGAACAGAGCAGGCAACTACAGCATGGTTCCGTTTTCCCATCCATAAAATAAAAACAAGACAACCCACCCCCTCAGTCCCTCATAGGGATGGTTGCCATCTTTACCGAATGTGAGGATGAGAGTCTTCATATAGAGGAATGTTATAGTTCTGGGACCAAAGCATAAAACGTGTTCCAAATGTCTGTCCTCAATCTCAGAACCACTTTGGCTTCTCCCATGATCCCATCCACTACCTCCAATCTGTCGCCAATCTATCACTCTTAATGACATAAAAATTCTCTCATCTCTGTTCTCATCATTTTCCTGATGGCCACTGTCCTACTCATATCCTCTCCCTCACAGACTCTTAAATGGCTTTTCTGCCTCCGGTGTCTCCTCTCAAATCTTTCTTCGTTACAGCTGCCAAAATTACCTTCTAAAACAAACAAGTCATCGTGTCATTCCCTCACTTAAAAACCTTCAATAAGTTTCCTCAATGATCTCCAATATTACTTTCGTAATGAGAAAAAAAAAACTTTATAAAAGGAAAATTCCCAATGATTTTTATTTATCACTTTATGGAGAATGTTTCATACCCGTTCCTGATGCCTCTGTATTGTAAAGAGCTCAATTAGCATAACTCCATTTCCTCCCTTCACCTCAGGTCGGGGAGTGAAGCCATCTGTGTGATTTCGTAAAAACAGGACATGCTTGACTCAGCTCCCCCCCATATTCCCCTCCTATAAAGAACACAACTTCTGGACAGCTCCTCCAAGATTTAAGTTTCAAGGACTTGCCCAAGGGAAGAGAGGTCAGCCCCATTCCACACCCCTGGAACCGGGATGGCACATCAGCCTAATTCTAGGATTCAAGTAGGAGGCCCACTCGGCCCTTATCCTAAGGTACATTCCTCCTAACCAGTTTTTCTCTCTCTCTCTCTTTCTAATGAAGGTGATATTTTGGCTTTGAGCTTTACTTTTGGTTTTATTCCCCAAGCTGTTTAAAACTGTTTGGGAAGAAAGGTGCTACGTATTGGGATAATATCGTTACTGTACAAGTTTATATACATAAGGTTTTCAGAAAAGCTCCTGGCATACAAGTATTGAGCAAATGACTTGATGATGATTTATCAGGCGCTTTATCTGAGTTACTGTGATCATCCATTATCAGCTTCAGGCAGATAACCAGGCTGGAAGGACGGAGACCACTCTAAATTGAGTTTATAGTCACAGGTCAAGGATTCCAGAAAACTGGCAAAGACTGACACATCCTGGTGCAGGATCTCCTTTTTCTGCACTATGAAGCTGCTCCTATGGTCTTGGCCAAGATTCAGTATTGGGTTCTGAGATTATAATTTCAACTGAAACAATTGCTTTAGGGACTAAGGATGGCCTTCTAAATTTCACAGGTGTAGCCAGTGCTGGGCTCACCAAATATATCCAATGAACTCTTCAGTCTCTTAAAAGGTGAGGCTTCTTAGGAGATTTTGCATTCATTGAACCAATACAACACTCTGAGGTTCTAAATAAACCACATCAGCTCTGACCAGGGACATCTTTAGCATGGAGATGCTGAAGAAATCACATCTTCCCAGATATCAGGAACTTCTGTGGTTTAGACTGGAAAAAGTAAGACCTTTATAAGAATGATTTTTTCAAAAATAGATTTACAACCTTTAACTCAAAAGGACACAAGAATTTGATGTGGGTATTTAACATTCAGATTTGGGGATATTCCATGTTGCTGGCATTTTATTACTGGAGAGTCTTTATAAACATTATAGGAATATCTTAATTTTGTCATTCAGTTTCCTTGCAGACCTTTGACAAGCTGTGTTGGACAATGTGGCCAGGCTAATTTGGATGGTAAATAGAATGAGGAACACATGTTAAATTCTGGAAATGGATTGGCCTTAGATGTTTAATTAATATTTTGATTAGTTTCAAATTCTGGGGGCAAAATACAGTCTGCTCCCCAGCAGTCCAGGATATCACCCAAAAAAGCAGTAGTGGGTATCAGCAAAAGAATATCAGAAAAGTACAAATAAGGCTGTCTGGAGAAAACACTGATTCCTTTTCCTGAATGTGGAGGCCTTTCCCTTTTTTAGCATATGCCTAATGCTTAAGTTCAATGGGTTAAAAGAAAAAAGAAGAGGAAACTACTGAACATTAATTAGAAGCACTACTTCCCTGCTACTGCTGCTGTCTTCTTCTGAAAAGAGCATAATTAGTATAACTCGTACCCTCTTCATCCTTATGCTTTTCCAGTGTGGAGTGATTTATCTGATTGATAAATTTGAAAAAAATAGTTGGAAAGCTTGACCCAATTCAACACCATTTTCCTCTTAGAAGAGAGCTTACCCATGAATCACTTGATATCAAAAGTTGAGCAGAGGCTTATTCTTGCCAGGGGTAGTCCTGCCCTGGACCAGGTCGGTTCAATTGAGGTCCATTGACTCTTCTACTAGGTTGCATCTGCTGATCTAACTCCATCTTTACTCATTGTTTTACTTCTCACCTGGTTCAGAACCCAAGCAGAGAATAGAGATCTCTTTATCATGGTCCCAACACTTTATATTCCCTTTTATTCATTCTGTTTCCTAATAAGTCAGTATTAATTGCTGCCCACACTGCCCCAAAATGTCTTGCTTTCATGTCTTTGTTCCCATCGTTGTCACTGTCTAGAATATTCTTCTGTTTAGTTGCAGCATGTTCAAAAACTTTTTTCATCCTTCGAGACCATTTTTTTTAAATTTCAGCATATTATGAGGGTACAGATGATTAGGTAACGTATGATGCCCTTGCCCCCTCTCCCCCCCAAGTCCGAGCTTCAAGTGTGTCCATTCCTCGGGAGGTGCGCATTGCACTCATTGTTTGTGTGTATGCCCATCCCCTCCTTCCCCCCTCCCCCTGCCCAACATCCAATAAATGTTATTCTTATATGTGCACTTATGTGTTGATCCGTTAATACCAATTTGACGGTGAGTACCTGTGGTGCTTGTCTTTCCATTCTTGGGATACCTCACTTAGTAGAATGCGTTTCAGCTCTATCCAGGAGTATGTAAGAGGTGCTATATCATCGTTTCTTAAAGCTGAATAGTACTCCATGGTATACATATACCACAGTTTATTAATCTACTCGTGTATTGACAGACATTTGGGTTGTTTCCACATCTTTGCAATTGTGAATTGTGCTGCTATGAACATTCGAGTGCAGGTGTCTTTTTCATAGAGCGACTTTTGTTCTTTTGGGTAGATGCCCAGTAATGAGATTGCTGGATCAAATGGTAATTCTACTTGTGTCTCTTTAAGGTATCTCCATAGTGCTTTCCACAGAGGTTGCACTAATTTACAGTCCCGCCAGCAGTGTATGAGTGTTACTATCTCTCTGCATCCACGCCAACATTTATTGTTTTGGGACTTTTTGATAAAGGCCAGTCTCACTGGAGATAAGTGATATCTCATTGTGGTTTTGATTTGCATTTCTCTGATGATTAGAGATGTTGAGCATTTTTTCATATGTTTTTGGGCCATTATTCTGTCTTCTTTTGAAAAGTTTCTGTTCATATCCTTTGCCCACTTTTTGATAGGGTTGTTTGATTTTTTCTTGCTGATTTTTCTGAGTTCTAAATAGATTCTGGTTATCAGCCCTCTGTCGGATTTGTAGCACGCGAAAATTTTCTCCCATTCTGTGGGTTGCCTGTTTGCTCTTGTGACAGTTTGTTTGGCTGTGCAGAAGCTTTTTAATTTGATTAGGTCCCATTTATTTATTTTTGTTGTTGCTGTAATTGCCTTTGGGGTCTTCTTCATAAATTCTTTGCCTAGGCCAATGTCTAGAAGAGAATTTCCAACTTCTTCCTCTAG
>CAUYSK010038398.1:0-33455 GCA_963575035.1 Avahi laniger | reverse complement strand
AAAAAAAATATAACTGCTTTATTCTATCATGTCTTCTAATCTCATAAATTGGTAGGTTAATTTTTTCCACATTTGTAGAGGTACAACCTCCTTAGTTTATGGACTTGGCCAAATCTTGTATTCACAAATGGCTATTCTTGTGAACTCTGACCATGTGTCTTTTTTCCAGGACTCCAGGTATGGATACATGGTGCAACAAAATAACTTTACTTGGCCCTTCCCTTCCATCTTACACGACATACTGCTCATTTTCTGTCCCAAAGCTAAATGATAGTCTTTACGTGGGATTTAACTCAACCTTTTTCAGATTATAACCTTCAGAAAGTTGCTTCAGTGGGATTTTGTAAATATCTTTATTTTAACTTTTATGAAAAATTTCAAACATATACAGAAGTAGAGAGACTATTATAATAAAACTCCCATGTATCCATATCTCAGTTTCAACAATTAGGAACTCATGGTCAATAATGTTTCATCTGTATTTGTACTTGCATGGCTTGCTTTTCCTGGATTATTTTGAAACAAATCCCACTTACATCACTCATAAATATTTCCAGATGTGTGTGTGTATGTGTATAACCGTAATACTCTTATTCACACCTTAAAAATTAGCAATAATTCGCTAATATTATTAAACATACAGATATAAAACATATAAAGGCAAATTATTATGCTATCTTTTAGCAATTTCAAATGAAAGCATTGAAAAGTTAACACTTCAAAAAATGTGTTTAGCATTAAAGTGGTTTTTGTCCTATAAACATTGAGAAGGCGAGAAGGCATGGGAAAGTTCTTTTTTAATCTTGTTTGAGATAAGAGTCTTAAATTTCTTGGTTTTTCAATCTTACACTTAAAGAAGTAAAAAAAAGTATCACTTTTCTTTCAGAATATACAAACTGTTATACATCGACCACTCATGCTGAGCACAAGCACACTTGTGAAATGTATATTATGTGAAGTAAGAGCTTAAAATAATGTAACAAACTATTTTTTGAAAGGCTAGAAAAACTGCTTTAACGTTTAAAAATAGTTCTTAGCGAAATATCCTGCAGAAGATTGATTGGCTTTAATTTGAGAAATCTTTGGTTTCTGTCTTTTTTATTGGAAGGAAAAGGAAGAAAACAGGTATTTGTATACCTCTGGTCAAGTGACCTAAACAGTTTTCTTTTTCCTTTGCTCCGTAAAAGATTAGTAGTTATTTAAATAATTGATGTTAAGTGTCTCTGAGTTCCTGTGGTTTGAAGGCTTTGCAGATATTAACTTTCTCTTCCGGACTGAAAAGGATGTGTGTGATAGTGCCTTTTTTTCCTTAGTCAGTCTAAATTTAGACTTCTTGATCATGAATTAGAAAGCCTGTGAGAATATGTGAAGGAGAGGTGGAGTATGACTGTTTTCTTCTTTTTCACTGCTTTTGCTACTGAACTTCCCTTTTTCACTCCTTGGTGTGGTTAGGGGTAAACGCAGAGCTAAATGCTGGTGTAATGCAGCTTCTAAGCCAGAGCATTTGCACATAGATATGTTCTATACCAGGGACTTGAAACAAGGACTAAAATAAAATTTCTGAATGAACCACGTTAATTTGCTAAACTAGCAGCTGCATCAAATGTTTGCCATCAGTTTAGGCTAGAACAAGTTATTTTCTATAGCTCAACTAAATAAAAACAAGTTTAAAACATTCTCTGGATCAAATTTTGAATCCTTTTTCTGTTTTTTTTTTTTGTTGTTGTTGTTTGTTTGTTTGTTTTGTTTTCTCTTTCCATCGTACTGAGTAATGAATCCTTGCTTTCTCTACAGAGAAAGCATTTGTCTGTGTCTGGTTGCCATTCATCCAGCTCCCTGCTCTCCCATATATCAGAATCGTGACCCAGTTTGGGACTGGAGTAGGGATTGGCTACATGCACAAGTTTCTACAAGCAAGCACGCATGTACATGTGAATTTGTACTTAAGTGTTTTCTTTAACAAACTTATTTTCAACATTGATCTGCTAATTGGAATTTGTTTTATTATCTATGATTACTTTCTGCTTCTGAAGTTGGATTACGAATTGCATTTTAAAAAAAATCAAAAATCTTCAGAAACCTTGTCCTTTCTAACACATTTAAGCTGTTTTAATTATGGTCCCTTTCCTGTTCCTCCCCTGACCCATTCTCTCATTCCCATCACCTCAACCAGCTTTATCATCATAACCCTATACCTCTTCCCTTGCCAAACAGGGAGGGGACTAAGCTGTGATTAAAACATTAGAGCAAGCCTGGATAGCTTAAACCATATTTTAAAAAATTCAAGATTTCTGTTGCCTATATATCTGTCAAGCAAGAGGCAAAGAGAGGAACTGAGGTTTAGTTATTACAGTTTATATTTTCATCTTAAACCTGCAGCATACTGAGCTATATTAACTAGGAGCCCTTCCCCATAATAATATTCAAATTCTAAACTAGAAATGTTTTTTTCATTTCAGAATGAATAAAATGTAGCAGACAAGAAATTAATGTATTTACCCACTACACATGACTTTATTTATTCTAGAAAGAGTCTCTTGCTCCATCACCCCTGCTGTAGTGCAGTGGTGTCATCATCATAGCTCACAGCAACCTCAAGCTCTTGGGCTCAAGCCAATCCTCCCACCTTGGCCTCCCAGAGTGCTAGGATTACAGGCGTGAGCTGTCATATGACTTTAAAGGTTGAGATGGTTTAGTATTTAGCACTGGAACTTGGAATTGAGCAGTCCTCAGCACAAAATGTCCAGTGATAAAGAGGAAACAGCATAGCAGCACTGACATGGTTTTTGTCTTTGGGGAATTGTTGCATGTAACCAAGATAACTTGTGTTCCACATCTTGAATCAAGATATGGTAGGCAACCCATAATTTACCCAGCAGTTATCAGTACAGTACAGTACATAAGACCAAGGAAATAGCAAAGGTCTCCAAACAGCAAATATATTACACCAATTCCTGTAACCAAATTTATAAACTTTAATCCTAGAAGATTTCCTGAGTTCATCATTGAGGATATATTTACTTTTATTTTAGACACATTTGCTCTAATTTTAAACAGTTTAAAACTGATGATCTCAGCCCATGGTAAGATTTGTTTAGATAGTCCCAACAGTTTCTATGATAAAAACTCCTTCTTAATATTACTAGATCATTAAATATGAAATGTCCAATTTCGAATCAAAAGTTTAGTTTATTATATCTCAAACAAGAAGCAGTACAGCTAATAAAAGTATGCACTCTCAACTGTCGACACAGTTTTGCCATCTTAATATTAGCTCGTTTATGCCAGCAGCAAAGAAGCATGGAGAGCAAGTCTCAATGAAATCGCAAAAGGTGTTCTCTACAGCTTGTTAAGAATTGAGTATTTTTCCTTGCAAGAATTGGTCCAAAGCCTGGAAGAAATGGTGGTCCGTTGGTGCAAGGTCTGGTGAATACAGTGGATAACAGAGGATTTCCAAGTCCAGCCACTATAGTTGGAACAGCATTATTTGTGCAACATGTGGTCCAGTGTTGTCTTGCAGGAGGATCAGCCTGTCTCAATTGACCAGTCTTGACTGCTTAATTGCAAGCATCCTTGTCATTTCATCCAACTGGCTGAAAAGTACAGTGAATTGTGAACACTCAATATCTATCATATACGTTGTAGTAGATATCCGCTGTAATCGATTGACCAGGTTTCATGAAGCAGCAGTGGATAATACCAGTGCTGGACCACTAAACAGACACCATTAGCTTTTTTGGATGAATATTTGGTTTTGGACTGTGTTTTCGGCACTTCATCTTTATCCAAGCCGAATGCTTGCGATTGCCAAAAAGAATCTGTTTTTCATGACATGTAACAATACGGTGTAGAAATGGTTCGCCTTTGTGTTGTGACACCAAAGAAAAGCAAGCTTCAACACTATGGTTCTTCTGACGCTTGTTTAATTGATGTGTTATCCACCTATCCAGCCTCTTCACCTTGCCGATTTGTTTCAAGTGGTCCAGTATTGTTGGAATAGTAACATCAAACCTTGCTGCAAATTCACCCGTAGGTTGAGATGGATTCGCTTCCACTACAGCTTTCAGCTCATCCTTATCCACCTTGGTCTCAGGTCACCCAGGTGACTCATTTTCAAGATTAAAATCACCAGAAGGGAACTTCTCAAACTGTCAATGTACTGTGTGTTCATTAGCCACATACTTCCCAAACACTTCACTGATGTTCTGAGCTGTCTGTGCTGCACTGGTTTCATGATAGAACTCATATTTGAAAATAACACAAATTTTTGATTTATTCATCATTTCACAAGACTTGCTCTAAAAAAATATTTGAAAGATAACCACAAGCCAAAACGTGTGTTTGAAAGGCTGAGGATGTACCTTCACAATAAAAATAAAATAAGAACTGTCAGAATGAAATATCAGAGATATCAGCTGTCAAACTTATTACTTAAGGAAGTCATGGACATTTCATACTTAATAACCTAAATCGTTGGTTCCAAAAGTAAATTCCCTAAACTCCATGATTATATTCCCTAATTTAGTGAATTTCTTCAGTACCACGTTGCTTTAAATAATGGGCAGAAAGAACTCTACACAAAGTTACATAATAGGAATATTAATATTATTAAATAATACAATCGTCATATATTTACAGAGTGTTTTCCAGTTAAAATGCTTTCATTTATATTCTTATTAAAACATGGATTACTGCTTCTAAGTTAGAGTCTGCTAACAATGAAAAAAATAAATCCTCAAAAGCTGGCAGAATTCCTAGCATAGCATCCTGAAAGTTTAGGGAAAAATATCCCTGAGCAGCTACCTAATATGTCCTAAGGGTGTCATTGTGTGATAAGTGATATTTATGATGACTCCTTGCAGAAACTGATTATTTGCTAGATATTGAAAGGTGCTAAACTCTCCTACATTGGAAATGTATATATTATTCAACTGTTCCTTCACAAGTTGAGGCAGCTCTGCTCCCCCCTCCCCCAAAGCTAAAATAGTGCTGTATAAATTCAGTCCCTGCATTGCAGTAGGGGAGTTCTCCAGACATCTTCTACTGAGTGCTTTTCTGTTTGGATTGGAATCTGTTTAATCCCTGTGACTGACATAGCCAGTTGTTTCCCTAGATGTGGAAACTCATCTAGTAACATCCACAGATTTCTAGGCAATTTGGGAAGCACACTGAGAATTTCCATAAAATGTCAGTAATATTGCCTGAAGTTGGGTTTTGTGTTTTAGTCTGGGGTGATAATACACATTTTAGAATACAGTGGCATTCAGAAGAGCAAGAATAAAATGAGGGGTTTTTTGTTTATTGGTTTGGTTTTTTAGTTTAGTTGTGGGTTATATATTTCTTGGCTTCTAGCCCTCACAAATTTATTTTTTCAGGAAGTTAATTAGCAAATTTCTAACTTAGATAAAATAATTTTAATATTGATATCTTTCATCATGGTGAGTTAGTAATTCATGGTGATTTCCCAAAGTATGTGTATTTATCGTTTTATAGTATCCAGATTAGAGAATCTCAAAAGTTTAAAGCAGATTTATTATGAGATATTTTCCCCCATTCACTTCCCACTTGACTATCTTCTATTTGAAATCTCAGCTTCGGAGTCTCTTTCTCTGGGACACTCTCCCAGACCTTGATAAATCTGTTTTGGTTCTCACCACGCGCCTCAGTGACACAGGGTTTCTGTCGCGGTACTTGATCACACTGGATTGACATTTCAGTTGCCACTGTGTTTTGCCCAGAGTTAGGCCAGTTCATCTGGGTTGGGGGCTAATACAGTAATAATATTCTTTAAATATTTGCTCGAGATGAATGTAAGAGGAATAAACTGATTTTCTTTTTGTAGCATTTCTATGTAGAAACAAATACCTTGCTAATTCATTTCTGTTGACCAATGTAGGGTTAGTTTTCTAAAAATAATTAGGTAAAACATTTCCCAAGTTTTGGTAATTTTAATTCCTGTTTTTAATTTCATGATTTTTCTGAACCAGTTTTCTAGAGAGTGTTTGAAATTAGATAATAAAATTTATTAATTCTGGTAGAAATGATGTTGTTCAGTTTTGGCACTTCAGCTGCATGCAGCCACACATGGGCAGCAGATTCCAGTGGTGCTTTAGTGCGCCTTCAATATGTGTTTTTCTAGACAACAGCCCATCTGGGTCATACTTTGTGGTCTAATGTCTAATATATCTAAACTCTAGCCCATATGCTATGAGAGCTTGGAACTTGTACATCTTACTCAACCTTATATCTTAGGCCCATTACAGTGCTTGGAAAAGAGTGAGCGTTCATATATATTTGATGAAACGTCAAAAGAGTATTATTGTTTTTCTCTCCTTTACCCATGTGCAAAATTTGGGTTGGCATCTCAAAAGTAAAATTTTTATCATTGTTTTTTATTACATAGTTGGTATATATCTCTGTGTATTAAATGATTATTTGTGTTAACAATGGAAGCTTTTAGCATGCTGTCATGTTTCCATGCATTCCTTTTCTAGATTAAGTTTCTGTTTGGTAGAATATAAATGTTTTCCTTGATAACATCTGTAAACTAGCGGTCAGGCTCAGTTTTAGTTAAAGACTGCTAAGTGAAATATGTAACTGCTGAAAGATCTTGTTGCTTTTGTTTTAATTTAAGATAATTAAAACAACCTTATTTATTATATTGGCTGCAAAAGATAATTTCACAAAATCTACAGCAAAATGGCATTACATACTCTTTTAGAAAAAGAAAAGATTCTAAATTGGACCTAAAACTATTGTTTGTTCTTAGGTTAGATCTAATGACTAAGAATAGAAATTAACTGGGCCAGACACGGTGGCTCACGCCTGTAATCCTAACTCTCTGGGAGGTCAAGGCTGGAGGATTGCTTGAGCTCAGGAGTTCAAGACCAGCCTGAGGAGTCTCTACAAAAAAAAGAAAAATCAGCCAGGTGTGGTGGTGCGTGCCTGTAGTCCCAGCTACTTGGGAGGCTGAGGCAGGAGGATCACTTGAGCCCGTGAATTTTAGGTTGTTGTGAGCTAGGCTGATGCCACTGCGCTCTACCTGGGGTGGGGTGGGTGGTAAGGAAGGAAGGGAGAAAGGAAGGATGGAAGGGAGGAAGGCTCTCTTGAGTAAATTCAAGAAGCCTGATTTGCATTCCTTCTTTCATAACTTTCTGAAAATTATTTCATTAGATAATCAGAACACTGTCACTAATATTCGCCAATAAAATATTTTTCTTCTGAGGATTCTCATTTTATTTCACAAATGGCTCTGGCACTTCTCCCCCAGAGCATATGAGAGTATTGTGGTTTAAAGGTTGCTTTATTTTCGTTGAAAAGCATAAATTATGCAAAGTGAATTAGAAAATGGCAATTTGAGGAATTGAATACAGTCATTCCTTAGTATAGGGGCTGGATTTGGTTCCAGGATACCCCCCCATACCAAAATCCATGGATGTGCAAGTCCCTGATATAAAATGATGTGGTATTTGCATAAATCTGTGCACATCCTTTTGTATACTCTGAATCTCTAGATTACTTACAATACCTAATACAATGTAAATGCTATATAAATAGTTGTTACACTGTATTGTTTTTTATTTTTGTTATTTTTATTTATTTTTTTGGCAAATTTTTCAACCTGTGGTTGGTTGAATTTGTGATGTAGAACCCACAGATAATGAGAGCCACTGTACAACTTTTTATATTTTACTTAAATAAGTTAGCCTTTGCCGTAAGTTGTTTAGTATTTATCCAGGCTTTGGTTTTTTATTGAAGATGATGTTATCCCTTGTTGGAAAAAAAGATTAATGACTTTCAAAAAGAAAAAAAAGTCTGAGCAAAGGGAAAATAAGATACAAACTATGATTGGGCTTGCTGTAGAAGTGTTCTTTGAAATTCTACATAATTACTAAAGTTTGGCTATAATTTGACTCCCAGTAAGACAAAAAGAAATACCTGACCAACAGTAAGATTAACAGTGTTGATAAAATGAAACTATTCTAGTTGATTAGGAAAAAGATTTTTTTTCCCGACACCGAAATCCGAGAGAAATTTCTTACATAAGCCTTTATAAAGGAGGCATTGAATAAGTGACTAGCTCTCTCCAAGTAAATATAATAGGGATTTTGAATGACGTAACTCTTCGTCACAGTTGGGTAAAAGTGATTCTTCAGAGAACAGCCCTGTCCAATAGAAATACAATACAAACAACATATGTAATTTTAAATTTTCTAGTAGGCACGTTAAACAGTTAAACAAGTGAAATTAATTTTAATAATATATCTAAACCCAATATATTCAAAATATTATCTCAACATGTGATCAATATAAATTATTAATGGTATTCTACCTTTTTCATACTAAATGTTCAAAACCTAGTGTGTATTATTAATATTTTCTGCCTATAGCACATCTCAGTTCAGATGTTAAGTTTTCATCAGAAGTAGTCTGTATTTTTCTTTTTTTTTGTGGATATGGGGATCTTGCTTTGTCGCCCAGGCTGGTCTTGGACTTCCTACCTCAAGTGATCCTCCTGCTTCAGCCTCCTAAGATGCTGAGATAACAGGCATGTGCCATCATGCCCGGCTGTATTTATACTTCATAAAATTTACAGTTGAAAAAAGTAAATTTATATACCGAAGTTTCAAACATACTTAAATTTTCTAGGAACTGAATCTCACATACCACTTCCTAAATGTAATTTCCAGTGCCCAATAACCACATATGGACAGTAGCTGCTATATTGAACAGTGTAGTTCTAGAATATCTAGAGTTAGAAAAACTTTATCTAGAAGTATGCATCAAAATCACCTTATGCCTTCAACATATATGATCTTGGAAATGATTCAGTGTATCTGGGGTGGTGCCTTGGCATATGTATTTTGGGAAAATTTCCCAAATATATTCTGATTTACACTCTTGGCTAAGGATCATTGCTTCAGAAGAGAAAGTGAGCTGCATATACTTAATGTAACCAAGAGTAGTGATCTTTGCAACTAGACTTTTGATAAGATTTCAGCAGTAAGAGCCCAAAGTACAAGTATTCAACATTCCCAGCGTGAAAATTCTTAGAATTGAATTTCGAATTGGCTAAATCCTGTGCTGATTTGAAAGAGAAGGTTACATGGGAAATAAATAATGGTGAGACTGTCAACTAACGAATAGAATTGTGGACTTCAAGAAAATCTCTATGACCCCTTCGAGAGGCTTCTTAAGGGATACAGGATTCAAGCTAGGCCTTTTAAAAATGGCTAAGATTTAGATGGGAGAGCATTCCAAGTATGGGAACATTAGTACAATTTCAGCCTATATTGGAGAAGAAATTTTGGAGTAAGATGGAAAGCCAGAGTAAGGAAAAATTTTTGTTTATTAAGAGGGCAGCATGAAGACACTTGGATATTTGAGAGAGGGTAGGGGAGTTTATCAGTTAGGCATGCTTCTGGCTGCAAAAAAACTAAAAAACAAAACAGAAAAACCTAACGCTAACTAATAGTGACTTTATCACTAAAGACATTTAATTATCTTGCATAGTAAGAAATCTGGAGAAAGACACTCCGGCTAGTGTAGCAGCTTAAATACCATGTAAATGCAGATTACCCCCAATTTGTATTTCTGGCCCAAACTTTCTCCTTGAAATTCCTTAATCATATAGCCAGTTATTTATTTTAAATCTCCACTTTTTAAAAAAGCTAATAAACGTCTGAAATTTCGGATTCATCCTGGAAATTGATGCCATCATTCCCCCAGTTGCTTAGTCAGACATGTAGAGTAACCTTAACTCCTCAATTTCTCCATCATTCACGTACAATACCTCAGTTAGTTGTGTTTTTTGCCTCTAAAATATACAGTTGTCCTTCTGTATCCATGAGTTCTGCATGTGTGGATTCAATCAACTGCAAATCGAAAATACTCGGGGGAAAAAAATTTCCACAAAGTTCCAAAAAGTAAAACTTGAATTCACTGCACTCTGAGCACTGTGTTGAATCCACGCAAAGAGGGTAATGAGTAGCCATTAAGTATTAAAAGTAACCTAGAGATGATTTAAAGTATGCAGCAGGATTGCGTGAGTTATGTGCAAACACTGCCATTTCCTATCAGGGACTCGAGCATCCTCAGATTTTGGTACCCACGGGATTCCCGGAACCAATCTCCTACCAATACCCAGGGATGACTACCATATATCTAATCTAAACATACCTTCTTCACTGCCTCCACCCCTGTCCAGGCTTTTGTCATTTCAACTGAACTATTGCAAAGTTTCTTAACTGATCTCCTTGCTTCTGTTCTCTCCAAAGAAAGAATGCTTTATCCATACAGCAGTCAAGGTGATCTTAAATGTAAATTGGATCTTGTGCTCCCTGTGAAAACTTCAATGGTTTTATAGTCCCCTTTGAGTAATATCCATAGTCCCTCCCAGACTGTGTGAGATGACCCCCTGCTTGCTCTCCAGCCTCATTGGGGCTGTTCTTCCTCAATTACTATTCTGTCCTGTTTGTCTTTTCTTTCCTCAAATGTGCCAAGGTTTTTTTTCTTTTCTGCCTTGAAGTCTTTATACATTGCCTAGAACATTCTACCACCTACTCTTTGCATTTCTGGCTCCTGCAGGTGTCAGTGCAAGTATCACTGTTCAGAGAGGCCTTCAGCAAAGACCTTCCTTACCTTCCCTGTCCGCATGTTTCCTATTCTCGAGTCCTGTTGTTTTCCTTATAGCACTTTCCCGCAGGTTGACTTTTGCCTGTTTGCTTGCTTACCTGACTTTGTTGCTATGCTGACAGCTTCATGTCACAGACCTGTCTGTGTACCCAGTGTGTCCCTAGTAGGTGCTCAAAAAAAAAATTTTTTTTCTGGATGCATGACTAATATTTATGAGATACTTATATTATTTTGAAGAAAAGAAAGAAAATTTTATATTCTAATTGAACATGATCATCCTGTGTTACAATGTTAATAGTCTTTAGGTAGTAGGAATCCAAATTTTCTCATTTAGCTTTTCTAATAGAAAAAGAAAACTTGAAAACTTCAGAGATCATCGAATGCAACCACTACTTCCCTACTAAGGGAACATGGATAATAATAAGCTACTTACATGTTTGCAAGACACTTTCACATACATATGGTCTCATTTGAGTTTCAAAATAGTCTTCTAAGTACACATAGGGTGTTTACCTTTATGTAAGCTCTGGTCTTGCCTTGGGCAAGTCATCTGCAGAATCAGTCAATGAGGGTGGAATGAGTATCCATTGAATTAATATATATGAAAATGTTTTGTAAACTGTACAGTACAAAACAGATGCTGGTAGTAGTGGTATTACAACTGAGACACTAGCTCTCAGGACAGTTAAGTGGTATGTCCAGGATGTCACAGCTATTAAGGGGTATGGTTGATAACCAAACATGGCTGTATAGTGAAATGGCAAATCAAGAGTTTTGAGTAGTAACATACTAGTGTGAATTCATAAATTGTGCGTGTATGTGTGTGTGTGTTTGGATAGGCATTCCCTTTTTTTTTACCATGTACTTTCCTAGAAACCATGCAATAAATCAGAAGTTATTTTTTTCTGTGATAATGATGTCATATTTAGTGTTACATACCCAATTAAGGACTCAGCATTAAGTAAATAAGAATATGGCCAATAATGAGTCCTAAAGCAAATGCATAGTAATGGAAATACTGTGATTATTTAAAATAGTAATGTCATGCTCTAAGTTTATTAAACAGACATAACATGCATTACATACATTGAGTATACATAGAGCAAATAAGAATACCATTGCACCTTTTCATAAAGTAGATACAAAATTAACTTGCAAGCTATCCATTAAATATTAATTTTTTGCATCTTAAAAGTCTTAAGGGCTTTGGAAGATGATTGTAATGGTCTAGAATAGATTATAACAAAAGCTACTTAAACAGTTACTTTTTTTCTCTCATTTTTCCCTTAACAAACAGAGGCTATGAGAATTTCGTTATATACACCTGATCCCTCCTAGCAATACTATAAAAGCTTTTTAATGTTGTTTTGTTAAGGATTGTGGTTTACCCACTACAAAAAATTTATAAAATAGATTATTATGCATGATAATACATTTAACCATTAAATAACAATAGATAATCCTTTTAGAATTTGGAAAAGGTGGAAAATATTAAAAAGTGACAGAAAAGTCACCCATGTTTCCACTCAGAGATAACCAATGTAAATATTTTGATTTATTTCTTGCCAATCTTGCAAATAATTGTTAAAAGATAAGTCTTGAATCAGCCTTTTCCTCCTCCTCTTCAGAATGCCTCTGTTTTTTTTTTTCAGAACAGCAAACATAGCTGATTGTAGTTAGATCAAAAACAGGCCTCAAGGAAGCAGTGATCCTATTAAGATTCTACACTAGATACCATGTTTACAATTATTAGACTAATTCATACTTCATTGAACAGTGATATAAAAAGTTACTGAATAAAACAACTACTGGATAAAAAAGAGCTTCAAAAATTCATAGAATTAATAGGACAAACTGGATGTAGAGTTGTGGTTGAAGTCATTAATTTGAAGTCAAACTGAATGTAGAGTTGTGGTTGAAGTCAGTATTTTCTTCAAAAGAAAATAGAGGGATAAAGGCAGTGAGAATTGTAGTCTGAGGTATTAGAATCACAGAACTCAGTGCGAGAAGGGAGCTGGACTGGCATCTAGATTCTTGTGCAGCTCCCCATTTTATGGGCCAGGGAACAGGGCCCTCAGCGGTGAAGTGACTTATCCAGGACTGTGTAGCCAGCTAGTGCAAAAGCCAGGGCTGAGCGAATCCAGGGCTCCAGACTTACAGTTTAAACTCTGTCTCTTATACAGGAAGCAGCAAAAAGTGGGCCTGATGTTATAGCAAATGAATCCTACAAATGTTAACATTATATGAAGTTCGTGGTACCCATCTTTTCTAACATCAGTTGGGTCTCTGTGGAAAAGGAATGAAAATAGTATAAACTTTCAGATTCAAACACCTAAATTCAAATTCTGACCAATTCCTTTTTGGTATTGTTGTTTTTGCTTTGTGAGTTCATCATTTTAAAGAAATATAATATGGTATATATTGAATATAAGTCTAGAAATACAAGCCCACAGTAGGAAAAAACAAGATAGAAATTATTATTTTAAGGCCTAAAAACTGCACCAGTCACACAAAAGCTACTGAATAAAGCATTACAGATCTCGAAAGACAATAAAGTGAATTATGAGTATATGCATATCTCACTGGGTCCGGAGAGATGACAAAGCCAAGGTCAATATATCCCTTCAAGCAATGGCCCTGTAGAGCAAATTCTAGAGCAAAGAAAATGCTTTGTAATATAGTCTGTATTTAAGACAACTCCTTACTTTAGTATTTATAATGAAGCAAAGATCTTGGTCCAATTAAAAAAGACATTAGACCAGGGTCAGTAAATAAATGGCAAGCTTGTACCTTAGTGTTGCATCCACACCCGCACCCGAGCCCCCAGCCCTCCGGTTTGCTCATGACAGATACAGATAATTAATCAACTCACTTTACACTGAGCCCAGAGATAGTTTAAGACTCCTTCTTAATGGAACATATTTTTGGCAGCCAATTCCTGTAAATCAATAGGAATTGGCAAAAATGATAAACTCTATTTTCCAATCTGGCATTAAATGCTTTCTGGTTATTTTCCTTTCTAAAGTAGACTAAGGTAAAGGTTAATAAGCCAATCAGCAACCATACAACAAGCAACAACTACCCGCATGCTAAGTAAAAATGTTTTTTCCTCCATGGCACAATTTTGTCTAATTGGATGACTTGTATGTAATTTTATTAATATAGAATGCAAAATGCTACTTTGGGTGCACACCAGTTTATTGTAGAATGGCATTTGTAATCCTTGTTTTTTAGAAGTTCTTAGCAGTTTTAGAAAATGGTGGGGAATCGCTTGTTAAGAATTTATTTTTAAATCTAGCCTATGTATGATTTAATGTTGGATTATTGCATGGAAATTGTATAGAATGAGTATAATAAAATTGTGCTTTGTCATCTCAACTTCTTGAATGTTATGATATTGCATCCATTCAATAAAAAATATGAGAGGACAAATTATCTGAAAATATAAGAGCAATGAAGTTCTTAATAGTTCTTCCTGTTGTACTAGGAAGTGATTTTTTTCCCTCAAGTTAGAGGAGACTATTTTTTGTGAAAAAGATGTGTAGAATATGTAGCCATGTTTTTCAAAGAGAAGGCGGTAGTGTTGGTATAAGAGCCTTTTTCTAAGTGAAGATTCTTATGTTTTCATCCCAGAGGAGAGACACATGAGTGTCTTGGAAGAGGGGGCCCAAGCCTATAAATATAACTTGAAAAAGCTCCCCAGATGATTTTGAATCTCCCTCGCCCTCAAGGATTGCTGAGACCTGGGAACTATAAGAGTTTAGGTGGAAAATTAAAATTGACTTTGTTTTCCAGGCACAATTATATGGAGAGAATTACTGTGGAAAGCTGCTAGACCATTTAACCCACCCATTGTTGTAAAATGGCAGCCATGCATAGTTTGATATAGGTATATGTTTTACATAAATATTAGTATTTCAAAGATTTTAAATACCTTTTAATCATTGACTAGTCTCTTTACAGAATTGTTTTTTACTTAAGTTATTGGTTTAGCTTAATCAAATGGTCCCATGTTTCTGAGTTAGATGGCTATTTTGATACTTATCTTTTTTTCAAGTTCTGATGCCTGAAACATAGGATTATTTGTTACCAAGAGGTACAATATATATGTGTGCATGTATATTTGAGGCCAATGCACATATGTTGTGTATGATCAGATTAATATAATGGGTAATTGAAAGCATTGTAAGCTCTGTGTTATAATATCTGTTTATAGATATGAAAGTAAATCATGCTCATTGTAGACATTTGGGGAAATGAAGAAAAGGATAAAGTAGAAATTTGAAATCACTCATTATGCTATCACCCAGAAATAACAGCTATTAATACTTTACATGTTCCCTTATTTTTCTGTCATGCTGTAAATACAGTTTTATATTTTGCTTTTTAAAATTAGTATTGTGGAATGACCATTTTCTCAGGATATTATTCTTTAAAAATGCAATTATTTAGCCTTATTATCATAAGAAAATGTATATAAAATGTCTGGCATAGTGTCTGACACATTAATAGGCATTCAACAAATAAAAATTCCCTTAGAATTAGAAAGGCTGCTCAGGCTGGTCTCAAACTCCTGAGCTCAACTAATCTTCCCATCTTGGCCTCCCAGAGTGCTAGGATTATGAGTATGAGCCACCAAGCCCAGCCTTGCACTTACGTTTGAAAAGATATTTGACTTCAGTTAAGCCACAGTTTCCTCATCTGGAAAATAAAGATAATAATGTCTACACTGTATAACTGTAGTTAGCACAGTTTCTGACACATGGTAAGCAGTCCATAAAGTTCTTTGTTGTTATCACCATCGATAATATGAAGGATGTAAAAAAATCACTAGAAAGATAAAGTTTGATAAGTCCTTATAAGCATTATAGTTTTGGGGTTTTTTTTGCTAATTTTTCTCATTCAGGAAAGAATTCACATATCCTTTGTGTAATAGCTGTGCTGTTGCAAGTACGACCACTTAGACGTTGTTTTCCTTATAATTTCTAATTATACATGCTTCAGGCTACCCTATTCATAACTTACTATCATCAAAATAATAATGGTTTAAATAATGTGAAAAATTTGTAGAATGATTGCAGACATTTAGAAGATCTTGAGTCTTTGGAATAAGGACTGTTAGTAAGCACAGGGATTGTTGTCTTTTCTTTTTAGGGCTACATCTTAGTAGTTGCTGTGGCTTGTTAGAGATGTTGTCCGTGCTCATTGTAATTGTGGTATTTTTCTCTTTCTCTCTAATGGCCCCCTGATGATTTTATTGACGCACTTTAGGGAGGATGATCAGCTGGTTTAGTACTTGTACCATGCCTTCATTAAGGATATTTAGTATGCTACCACAAATACTCACTTTATGTCAAACTGGCTAAAGGTGGAGAAGAAAAGTAGAAGAAAGCAAAGACACAGAAGGAATAGAAGACATCATGATTCCTGCCTTTGAGGAGATTACAGTCTAGTTGAGGGGATATAACTTACACACATGTTTAATTAATGCGCAGAGGATTTACAGACCTAAATGTATGTCAGATCTCATATGTAAGTAGAAAGTAATTGAGCAAGGTTAGGAAAAGGACAAATCAAGGAAAGGCATTTCTCTGATGGAATCTAAATAGTCCTTACATATAGATACAAGACTAACAACAGTAACAGTCTACACTGAATGATCATATTTATTCTATTTGATCTTTGCAATAGTCATAAAATGTAAATTAACAGTTATGTAATATGGCTCCCAAATGCATGTAGGTGATGTATGTAATGTCAATTAAATTATAGATTTGAAAATATTGAGATTCAGAAAATATATTGGGGAATGTCAGGTGGCCCAAATTTCCAGGATCAATGTCCTCAATTGTCTGCAAATTATGGGATCAACAAATAGTCCACATTTCACCCCTATCCTTGAGTCAGAGATACTTCCTTTCCCTCTCACTTGGAGAACTGTCTGTTCATTTCTTTCTCTCTAGTTTGAATCACCACTGAGCTTTCTCTCCATCCTCCTGTTCTTCACCCCTGCTCCATTTTTGTCTGCACAGAAAGACTGGTCCCATAAGCACACCAATGGGTCTTTCTGATTTGAACCTATGTTAATAGTTTCATTGAATTTTTGTTTCTCGGGACAAGAAGATGGTACTACCAAGAGCAATGGTGGAGGAAAATTTACAGAAAATAAATAAATTAAAATATCAAGCTGTAACTCTGCCCCAGTAAATGTAACATACAAGACCATACTAAGAACTGGAGTCAGAGATTAATTCAATATATTTCTGGAGTGATTAGTACAAGTTATAGCATTATTTGCCATTACAGTTAACTTCCAGACAGAGATATTTGTATTGTTTTCTAAAGCCAGAACAATTCAGGTTTTCGAGAAGCATAAATTTTGGAGACAAATGGGGCAGTCCAAGTGCTTCAGCTCACCCAGGGGCCCTGAAGTAAAGTCTGTATATACATATGTGAGTGGTTAATTAAACAATATTTGATTGAATGAAGTAATGAAATGATTTTGACTTTAGAAGAACTTTAAAGCATTAGGTGAGTCATTTGAAGTCAAACCATGATGTGTTTTTAAAAATGTGAGTGCTCTGTGAGCTAAACAACTTTTTAATGGTTATAGGCAATTTAACTTAGTGGCTAAAAGCACAGATTCTGCGGCCAGGTTAGGATCAAAATCCAGCTCTGTGAGCTGCTACTTCTTACTGTTGGATTTTGGGCAACTTATTTATTCTCTGCTTTAGTTTCCTCATCTATAAACATGGGCATAAATAATACTAATAACTTCCTCATAAGGACACCGTGAAGATCAAAATAGTTAATATATGTAAAACACCTAAAAGAGGATCTGGCACATAGTAAGTCATATGTGTTAGCAATTAATAATGTTACTGCTTTGCACTGCGTATCAGGTGTATTTTACTCACGTTATTAGATTAGATAGATTCTTAAAAGTTTCCTGGGCTACTAACTGCCATATATAACCTTTTTTTCTTTGGAAATATAATTCAGTTTACAAATAATATATTTACAAATGAAGCTTTTGGGACATAAAAGTTTATGCATTAGAATTGGTCAGGCTCCCAATTATTTAGTATTTGCTAGATTAAAGTCACTGGTAGTAGACTTGTTTCTTGAAGGCCTAGGTCCTGTGCACATAAAAGCTTCTGTGTGAGTATATGTGATCAAAATCATTAGCTCCATTCACGAGCAAATAGCCTGAATGCTTGAATTGGAAATGAACGTTTGCTGTCTTATCATTTGAATGTCAAGTCAAGAATATTTTGGTTCCAATACAGAATAGTTGTAAGTAACTTTGGATAGAATTCTCCCTTTGTTATTTTGTAGTTCTGATATATTTAATTCTTCCCCACAACTGCTGCAAGAGAATGTAATTAAATGTATAGCCAGTTTCACAATCTCAGAAGCACATATTGAAGTATACCTGCTAATTTCTGTTGCTTTTGTAGGTCTTGATTATTTTTGTAGGTCTTGATTATTTAAGCATTTATTGGTAAGTGCCTGATACATAATTATCGCATGGATAAATTATAGTACATAGAATTAAGTAGAGCAAGATACATTGGAGAAGGGGCACAGTGCCCAAGAAGACCCTTTAGTAAATTACTTACCTAGTGATAAAGGTCTAAACTAGGATGCAGACAGATGAATGAAGGGGAAAAAAAAGAATAAATGTAGTAAAATACTGCAGAAGAAAATTAATGAAGCCTAGTGACTGAGTAGCTGTGTAAAAATAGTTGTGATCAAAATACCATTTAAAATCATATCTACTACCAGCCATGATCTTTATATCTTCTTCTGACTTCTAGAATCATTATTGTATTCTGTAAATTAAGTCAACCTTTACCTGGGTACCTAGTTTTCACCTAACAAACATGACTAAGGTAGACCAGAAAAAGTCAACATACATATGGGAGTGTATGTTAATAAATATTAACACACAGTAGTGTGTTAGTGTAGTGTTAATAAATATTCCCTCTTAGTAACGTTGAATCACTGTTCAAGAAAACTAGAAAAAAATAATTTTAAGAAAGCATTTATGGCATAGACATACTTTCTAAAACTTTAAAGATAAAGTAAGAACAATACCTTAGGGATTGGCAAGTGTTCAAACATTAATGTCTTGAATATTCTGGAAATAAAAGAAAATCTAGGACCAGAAAATAAAATGAAATGATAGGAACACTGTCATTAGCTCTTGTAATGAGAGGTCCAGAGACTAATTTACATATCTTTTCCAGACCAAATCTTCTTTTATGGTATTAGTTATTACCCTGAGTTATTATTAATATATGGTAGCAACTTCTGGAATTCCTCACTTATTTTTGAGAATTGTTTTTGAAGACCTAAGTATAGGCTATTTTGTTGATTAAAAATGGAACATTGATGAGCGTATAGTTCAAGTCAGAGGATTGTCATACTTAACAAATCTACACTGATGTATTTGGAATTCTAACTATCTTCTGGTTTCTTTATAACCTTAGACAATTTTTCTTTAACTCCGAACCTGAGTTTCTAAATTTGCAAAAAGTATAATGTGATGTTTTCTAAGTTAGTACCAGGGATCCTTTAGTTCTTGAATTGTTTCTCTAGCAACAATGCATTCTGCTCTTTTTATGTCCGTGTCTTTGGATAATTGTCTAATCTGCACATAACAATGCTTCCTATTTATGTGTATTCCTTTTGCTGTCTCTTAGTCATTGATTTTTCCCCAGGAGTTCATTTGTCCTTTTCCTTAGCTATTTCTTTTTAAAATTTTTCCTTTCAGTTTTAATTTGCACTTTTATTTCCTTCTTTGAAGCCATCTGCTGCCATTTGCTTTGCTTTGTGTATCGTAATACTGTTTTGATGCTGCTGGATTTATATTCTATAACAATAGTTTGTGAACCTTAAGGTTTTTAAAAAAACATGAATAGTATGATGTATTCACCTCCAATAATTAGCACTTAATGATTATGTTAATGAGCATTCTTAGCTTAGAAAGTATGCATAGATGCAGAATTTTGTGCTATATTTTATTGATAATTGTATTTAATATTACATAGTGACATTGATGCATTTATCACTTTTGCCTATCTTTTCCCTACTTGTTATGCAGCACTCTCCTGCTGAATAATTTTTCATACCAGTTGTAAGTAAATTGTTAAATTTTTTATTAGGATTTTAAAATGTAATAAATAATAATAAAACACTATTGTATTCAAGTAAGAATTAATGAATATTCCAGAGACACTAATTTGTAAATGAGAACCTCAATATTAAGAGCACATGAGGTCATGGCTCTCTGGGGCACCACTAAGTGACAGTATCACTAGTCACAGGTTGATACAAACTGTCTGTGCAAGCTGAATAGGACTGCGGAGCACAGACAGTGTAAAACAATCATTTTCTTCATAGACAGACAGAGTGTATTCTTCTTAAACAGGAGAGCTTGCTATCACTTTTGAATAATGAGTTGACTGACAAACATATTGTAGAGAATAGGATGGTTTTTTAAAACAGTTTTTTTCTTTTTTTCCCCCTCTTCAGAACAACTTTTTTATTATCGCTGTGCAATGGATTTCAGACCTTGTATTCCAAGATAGCTACGTATGAAAAATAACAAATCTATTATCACCTAATTATGCATAACAGCAAAAAATATTAGAAAACATTTTTCTTGGTAATTGTTGGTAGAACCACTTTCTGGTCATACCTAAAGTGTATCGAAATATTTTAGGAGTGTTGACTGTGGTCTGGCATACTCTGGTACGTTATTCATCCATCTCTTCAATATATTAAATGCTTTTTTCAGGCACTGTGATTGGGGTTAACTATATTAATTAATTCAAAATGCATTCTTTTTTCTTTTTTGATCTAAAAGCAGTTTTTAATTGAGAAACAAAACACAGTGAAAACCACCTCATCTCCAAAATTGTTCTGTAGCGACACATACAGAATAAATTGTGCTTGATATTGAGGGAAATAAGTTTTAAGATTTATTTTCCACCTTCAAGGACCATGATTTAATTGGAAAGCAACTGTGTCTTGCTATAATAATTGATGTGATATGTGTAGGATAGCCTTATTGTCAAAATTGAGATACTTTTGAGAGTACAAGGAGGCACTCTTTATAGTAATAGATAATAAACACTATCAGAATTCTCCCAGGCAAGCATGGACCCAGGGTTACCAGTGACTGGATACACTAATAATTGGATGGGAATTTTGAGGAAGGAGTGAGTAGTGCAGGCTTGAGTGGTCATATAGGCTTCAAAGGTGGCCTTAGAATTGAACAAGAACAATCAGGAAGTCATTCTGGTGATTCTTGCCCAGATGGGGTTTATAATGAACGTATCAAGTTGACTGAAATAGAAATTTGGGTAGGGAAATAGTAGTAGTTGGACTAAATAGTACTTTTATTGTAAACTATGTGATCTTAAGAGTTACTTAACCTCAGTATCCCAGTTTACCATCTGAAAAATGGAGATAATAGTATCTGTCTCATAGGGTTGTGTGATGCTTAACTGTGTACCTCATGCACAGTACTGTGCGGCACTTACAAGTGATCATTCAGTGTCAGCTATCTAGAACACACTGACAGAACTTTAAACTGCTGAGAGTATTTGGCCATGTGCAGAATGGATTGGGCTGAGAGATTGGCAGCAGAGAGAAGTCGAAAGAATTAGTAATTGGATAAGGGGAGGAAGTAAATGATCACTGAGCTTTCAAGCCTGCATGACTGGAAGACCAGTAAAATTCAGCAGAAATAAATAATTTCAATTATAAACATTACCAATTTTGAAGGGACATAAGCTATCCAATTAGAAATAGTCAACTGGTGGCTCCATGGAGAATTAGTTTGGGACTGTTTGAAATAGGTGGCAATGGAAGCCTTGTGAGTGAATGAGAACTCTCTAGATGGAGTTGGTGGGATGTTGGAGTGGAGGATTGATGAGGGAACTTTGGAAAAGCCCATTTTTAGATTCTAAAAGGAGGAAAAACCCACTAAAAAAGAGGATCAGAGGATCAAATCAACAAGAATAGTCTTCCCCAAAAGTGTGTTTTACCAAACACTAAACCTGTGGGGTGGTAACAGGTAACATGGGAAAGAAAATCTGTGGTTAAGTACTTGTTCACTACAAGAATTCTCTGGGCTTTTAGTATGTTAACACCCATGGCAAATCTCCAAGAGAGGAATATATGAAGTAGTGTTTCACAGATTTATCTGATCACAGAACCCTTCTCCCCCAGAATACCTCCCGGGGGCCAGTGTTCCAGAACACACACTTTAGGAATTACAGAAACCTAATGAGGAAATACGTTTAAGAAAGAAGGAGTTAAAGATTGTGTGGAATGTTACAGAGAGACTAAGGGAGATGAGAAATGAGAAGCAGCTTTTTCATGTTCTTAATAGATGGTCATAGTGACCTATTTAATAGCACAGTTCAGTAGCATGACTTCAATAGGCATAGATTTATAGGGAATTAAAGATGAAGAGTTAGTGATGGGGAAATGAAGGTGTAATTCAATCTGTATTAATTCAGGTATAAAGTATCACTGATAGGAACGACCCAGTCATTTCTGAATGTTTATGTGTCCTATGTATATTATTTTTATTATACATAATAAAATTGTTATATTTCTAAATAACATGCCCTTTTTGTTTAATGTTAATCATTTGATATTAGTGCTGGAAGGGACTTTAACAGTCATCTAGAACAATCCCTCTGAGAATCATTAGTTTCCTTTTTGTAAGGTAATGGCACAAATTAAAATTATTTTCTTAGCCACAGGATCAAGCATTAAGCCATTTTCCCCGTTTTCTTAAAAGTATATCAGAAAGATAAGCCTTATTCAATTGTGTTTTTACAGTGTCCATCTTACGTGAATTTTAGTCTAATATTAAAGGCTATCTCTGGGTATATTCTGCTCTTTTGTGCAACAGGGATACAAGTACTTAATTCACACTTATACTATAAAAGGGGGAAAATCACTTTAACACCCTCTAACAATAGACATAAATAGGTTATTTTAATTACAGCTATTTCAACATTTTTAAAGATACAGTACTGTGCCCTGGGACCGACGGCTGACTTTCCAGTATAAGTAAAATTTGTTTCTACATCAGTACATTATGCCCAACAAATCTGACGATCACCAAACAAACTCGAATTTCAGTGACCTGTTTGTATAAACCCCATTGTCTCCTGAGGCGATCGAATGCCGTATAACAAACTGAAAGTACCATGGAGTTAGCCACTGTGTTTCCGTCAACTTTGTGTTTTCGCCACAGCTTATACCTGGTGCCTGATGCAGCACACATTCTTGCATTCAGTCTTTCGAAGTGTCGGCTGACAGTAGAACAATCTTGAACACTCTGGTATAGGCCTCCTTCCCCCTCAGAGATTTGTCATATGAAAGACTCTAAATTTTGTAGTGAAGAAACTTGTTTGAATTAAAATTTTTTTTTTATTTTTAAATTGTGGTAAAATACACATAAAATTTACCATCCTAACCATTTTAAAATGTAGTTCGGTGGTGTTAAGTACAGTTGTCATGTTTTGCAACCATTACCACCATCCATCCGTCCTCAGAACTCTTAATCTTGTGAAACTGAAACTTTATACCCATTAAACGATAACTCCCCACCCCCCAACCCCGGCAACTACATTGTTTGAATTTTTTGACCCATTTCCAAACTTACTTCACAGTAAATAAGAACCCTTTTTCTCTTATCATCTGCTTCCATTCCCTAGAAGTTCCATTCGGTCAGAGAATGCAGGGTTAGTTTTCACTTAGTATATAGCAGATTAATTAAGGAGTATTTTGTCTCAAAAGTTGTGTGAATCCTGAGAGAAAAGCAACCTCTTCTAGAGTGGCCATTTGATTAAGACAGGAATTGAATATTTAGAAAGATCTAGAGGGAGTATTAAGAGAGTGTTTTGGGGTGGCATTGAAGTATGCTGGAACAAGCCTTGACCTAGGAGAGAGAAAACTGGGTTCTTTATTTTGCATTGCCACTAACTGGCTAGCCTCTTGGGGCTTCTGTTCCCTGTCTGTGAATTGGATGAATTCTGAGACTGCTAGCTTTAAAAGTTATTCTACGTTGAATGCCTGAGCAATATTGTGAAGGGTATAAAGTAGTACTGAGAATTTGATGAGAACATAGAATAAGAAGGAGGGAGAGAATCTGGGAATTGACACAACAAAAGGACAAACTCCTCAAAGGGAATACTGTGGAATGCTCAAATAATGGCAAAGCCAAGACAAATCTAGGTGTAGACATGAAAGATTTATCCAGGTCATACCTGTATTGGAGTAACTAGGTCGTTAGAGAGAAGAGAAAGTGGGTCCTGAAATAAGCCATGCATTAGAACTATTCAAGGAGATAATATATGTAAGGAAAACTGATACCTAGTTGGTGTTCAATAAATACTAGTTCCCTTCCCCATAATTTCAGGCCGTCTCAGCCAAAAAACTTCCATCGTGTTTCCACTAATGCGAGGTGGGCAGAGAAAATAGAATTGTCATCTTCCTGAGATACATGAAAATATGTGGTCAATACAGGAAAAAGACTGCTCTTCCCCTCCCCAGTGTCCTCACTATTGCTTTGCCAGCTGCTGCTCTCCTGTCTTTAATATCTTCCATGCTTGGTTGATGGAAACAGTTTTATGGAACAGTTCTTAATTTAGTGAGCATGTACCCTAGAGATCCTCCTCAAAATAAAGGTTTCCCTAGATACAAATCCAGTGGCCCAGAGAGAGTGCTTTGGTTTTATTCAGATTTGTTATTTTGTTGATAGTATGTATAAAAAAATTAGACCGCTACCACTGCATACTGAAATCAGGTTAAAGCAGCTAGTTTGTATCCTATATGCAGGTTTTAAAGGGATATCCTATGGTCAGGTTTTAAAGTGATACAGAAACATAATTTCAGAACCAACTGTTTTGTAAGTTTACAGGATATGGAACTTGAAAAAAATTATAATTTTAAAAATGATTTGCAAGAATTCCCAGAAAATATATTGTCAGTCTTCTCGTGGAATTTTAATTTTATCAAAGTTTCCCAAACTTATTTTAAAGTAATTATACATTATAAAGTACTAAAAGAAGGAGCAATTATATAGTCAGTGTTATGTGATTTACTAAACTGATAATGATGATGATGATGATAGATAATTTGTAATAATATCTAACTAAGCACTTACTATATACCAAACACTAAATGCTTTATGAATTTTGAGTTGCATATTTTGATTCTGAAATGTATTTGTTTCTTTATTACTTTACTGATGGAAAAAAAATCAATCTATGTAGATATCAAGAGGGCTAATTCACTATTATTGTTCATTCATCTTTATAGCCCAACATCTTCCTATTTGTGTTCAAGGTTAAAAAATTAATATTTTACTTAATAAATAATTGAATGGTTTATATAATTCCAGAAGTATTAAATGTTGCTTTGGAATATAGTTCTCTACCTACATTTTTTTTTATTTCAGCATATTATGGGGGTACAGATGTTTAGGTTATGTATGTTGCCTTTGCCTCCCCCCCACCCAAGTCTGAATTTCAAGTGTGTCCATCCCTCGGATGGTGCGCATTGCACTCTTCATGCATGCGTGTACTCATCCCCTCCTCCCCTCCCCCCTCCCTCTGCCCGACATCCAATAGATGTTATTCTTATATGTGCACTTATGTGTTGATCAGTTAATACCAGTTTGATGGGTGAGTACATGTGGTGCTTGCTTTTCCATTCTTGGGATACTTCATCTACCTACATTTTAAAGTGAGTTAAAATGTTCTGGAAATTCACATTCCAAGTAAATGAGACAATGTTATAAAAGTTTTACTTGGGAACTTTTAAGCTAGAGAACTCTTTGATCTCTCTTTTATCTGCCTCATAGAGTAGATAAATGTTTCCACAATTAAAAATAAGGAATCCCACTGAATTTTCCACCTATAAGGATTTAATATTTAATATATATTGAAATCTACATCATGCTAAGTGCTAAAAAGAATAGAAAAAGATCTCATAGCTTCAATCCATTTAGCAAATCTCTACCTTAGTTTACAACTCTGTGCCTTAGTCCATTGAATACAAGTAAATTCATAGATAGGAATTCAGATGTATTTTCCTATAGGTTAAAATCTATTTTCATAGATTCCTTATATACCTTCTTCACAAATATGATTTCTCCCCCTTTCCATCAGGGAATAGGAATGCCTTCTTGGCTTCTGTAATTCTAATTTGAAATTCTTTTCCTACTCTTTTTTTGAAAAACTTAGTTTTATTATTTCATCCAGGGCTATTAGATTTGGGAGGGGGGTTATTTATGCCATTCCCTCTCAAACATAATATAAACCAGAGCGTGAGAACTGAGGTGGAGAGTGTGGGGTGCAGAGCATTCCAGGCAGAAGAAACAACCTGTGTAGAGGCCTTGAGGCAAGTAAGAGCCGGGCAGTTTTGAGGAACTAAAAGAAGATCCCTGCGGTTGGAGCCTAGTGAGGGCAAGAATGGTGGGGATAATGTTAGGAAATGGGCAGGGCCTTGGAGACTGCAATAGTAAGGAATGGGCTGGCCTTTTGCCAGGTCGGTCAGTACTGTGTTGCCAATGCACTGGGGTCAAATGTCAGTTTACTCACTAAAGTCTCTAAACTCATTCCCACAACTCTAAAATGGGGGTGGCAATACCTTTTTCAGAGATGGGCTAGGTGGAGTAAATAAGTGCAATACCTTCCACTATTCAGTAAATGGCAAGCTTAACTCGCTGCTCCATACCTTATTCTAGAACCTTTCCTTCCTCTCATTTTTTCCATCCTGACCAATTAAAAACAAATTATTTTGTACATTAAGTTCTAGAAGAGATTTCTCGAAATCAATATAATTTAACAAGTAGAAATGGCAGTTTGACTGAAAACTTACTTAAACTTGAAATTACGTACATTGAAGAGTTCCTGTTGTTTCCATTGGCCTTATAGGAAATGATCGTGGTGATTCTAATAGTCTTGTTTTGATTTGTTTTGCCTCAAAAGTAATTATAAAATATATACAATTCATTTGGATACTCTAAATGCCATCCCCTGGAAATTTTATTACAAAACAGGAGCTCCATCTCATAGCAAGTCATGCAGAGTCCTTTTTAACAGTTTTCTTTTAGATAAATATGTACACAAAATATATCACATTTTAAGCTGTAAATAAGAGTCTTGTTTTTACCCCGTTGTTGATGTGCTGAGGATCCTACAACTCCATAAACAGAGATTTTAAAGGATATTTTTTATTTTATGGGTTGACTTAGCTTGGCTTCAAATATATAAAAAGTTATTTTGTTAATAAATATTTAAATAAGTATATAATATTTTAAAGAAATTGTCATTTAGGAAGAGGAGCTATAATTGACATTATTTGTCTGAATAAGCCCAAGAAGATTCTTACTATAATACAGGAGCAATTAACTGCTGACCAGCCTGTGTATTCAGGTGTTTATTCGAGTGATTGCTTTCAAGATTTCTTCTAAAGGAAATTATGGGAATTCAATGTTTTCCTCCACTGGTGTTACAGTCCTAAGATATCCTTGACTGCATGCCTCTAGTTTAGGAGCAAGGTTATCTCATAGGTACAAGCGTGGGACCAAGTTACGACCAATCTGTCAATCTTCCATATGAGTAGCCCAAAACTAGGCCCAATATATATGTTAATATGGTAGCTCAGAATTAATTTTACTTTTCAAAATACGTTACTAAATGATAGCATTTATATTAACTGTGGCATGCTGCTGACAATAAAGATCCAGAGCCCGACAAATTAAAGATTGAGGTGTTTATGCATTTAAAGTATCCACATGTCCACAGCACTACCAAGAACTGGTTATTATCCATTCTCATTTTACATGCTGCACTGGGTATTCGAATGCTGACGCCTAGATTGGAATCTTCGCTCTAACCTTTTCCGATCTACACTTTCACTTGCATCTTGAAAGTGAAGTATTAATCAATAAATATTGGCTGAGCACCTACTGTGTGCCGGGCACTGTTCCAGGCACTGCAAGTGTTTCAGGCAAGCGGTTACTTAATGTTGTGTGTTTATTGCTGCTATTTTTAATTTTGGACATAACTTCTTTCTTGAAGTAGTCTTTGTTAGTTTTGGATAGTAAAACTTGATAAATTCTTAGATTTATGTATTTACAGACTTACTCTTAAAGTTGTTATACTCTCCCCCAAGGGGTAATTAGGTTCCCTCTGAGTAGATTTTAAAATCTTACCCTGTTTTTGGTTCTCATTTTGTAGCCCCAAACCCCACTCACACTCTACCGTGAGTTACAAACTCAAATGTTTTCTGGAGCTAGGCGGGTTTCCTAAGTGTTCAAAGCAGGCCAGAGTGATTAGGTCTGAGTAGCACTGAAGATTATGCCCACCTAGAAACATTATAAAAAAATTTTAAAACTGTATCAAACACATCTAGAGGCCAGAAGTTTCCAACATTCTGAACATCTATATACACTCTTTAGACCATTAATTTTTGAAATATGAAAGTTATAATATCAGTTTATTGGTGACAGTGATGTATGTCGGTTTTAAAAAAGGAAATGCTGAGAAATTTGGAGCACGAACCGAGACAGTTGTATTTACGGAGTGAAGTGTGTATATGTGTGTGTGTTGTTTTGTTTTTAAGCTTGTGAGAGGAAAAAAAAAGAGAGAGAAACAGAATGTTCATAGATGATTCCTTCGGCCAAACTTAGAACAGAAGGTCTTAACTTAGATTCAGTGAATAATCTTCAGGGGTTCACAGCGAAACTGAGAGAAAGGTACAGAGATCTGCCATATACCCCTTGTCTCCGTATGTGTACGGTCCCCCCCATCGTCATCCCCCACCAGAATGGTACATTTGTTAGAATTGACACGCTTATTAGCTTTTTATGTTTTATGATCTCAAGGGGAATGTCTACTTAAGAAAATTGTTTAAGTTGCTTTGAAAGCCTCTCCTGATACAGTACTTGATAGATTTAGGAATTTTTTAATATTAATAGTTTGTTAGGGATATTCTGAAATGATTAAGGAATTGAATAGTCATGTTATTCTGTTAGGTTGGTGCAAAAGTAATTGCGGTTTCAGACCATGAATTTTAAATCATTATAACTAGGCTCAGACACATCTTTATTAATCAAAATAGGAACCATTACAATCAACACATTTTTGCCAATGAGAAATACGTTTGTTTATTCCTGTACTGTAAAAGTCTGTGCTTTGGGATTCGTCGAACTCTTGGAAAGCATTTTCTGCATCCTACTGAAAATTGGTTGTGGAAGCATTTTCCTTGCAAAAAGTTGTCTAGATGCTTGAAGAAGCGGTAGAAGTGGTAGTCAGTTGGTGAGAGGTCAGGTGAATATAGCAGAGGAGGCAAAATTTTGTAGCGCCATTCGTTCAACTTTTAGAACGTTGGTTGTGCGACGAGCTGGTGGGTGTTATTGTGGTGAAGAATTGGGCCCTTTCTGTTGACCAATGCCGGCTGCAGGCGTTGCAGTTCTCGGTGCATCTCATTGATTTGCTGAGCAGACTTCTCAGAGGGAATGGTTTTGCTGGGATTCAGAAAGCTGTAGTAGATCAGACCGGCAGCAGACCACGAAACAGTGACCATGACCTTTCTAGGTGCAAGTTTGTCTTTGGAAGTGCTTTGGAGCTGCTTCTCAGTCCAACCACTGAACTGATCATCACCGGTTGCCGTATACAATCCACTTTTCGTGCACAATTTGATCAGGAAATGGTTCATTGTTGTTGCGTACAAGAAGGGAAGACAATACTTCAAAACGATGATTTTTTGATTTTCAATTAGCTCATGAGACAACCGCTTACCGAGCCTTTTCACCTTTCCAATTTGCTGCAAATGCCAACGACAGTAGAGGGGTTGACCTTGAGTTCTTCGGCAACTTCCTGGGTGGTTGTAAGAGGATCAGCTTCAATGATTGCTCTCAGTTGGTTGTTGTCAACTTCTGCCAGCCGGCCACTGCGCTCCTCATCTTCAAGGCTCTTGTCTCCTTTTCAAAACTTCTTGAACCACCAGTGCACTATACGTTCGTTAGCAGTTCCTGGGCCAAATGTGTTGTTGATGTCGCGAGTTGTCTCTGCTGCAACCCATTTTGAACATGAATAAGAAAATCACTCTAATTTGCTTTTTGTCTAACATTTCCATAGTCTAAAATAAATATAAAATAAACAGCAAGTAATAAATCATCAGCAAAAAAAACATAAAGCAAGAAATGCGCATTAAAATGATGTATAACATAGCCACATTTATTTGAGAATGTATTCCAATATCAAAGGGCAAATTTCAACAATGATAAAGCTGCAATTACTTTTGCACCAACCCAGAATATTTTAAAGAAATACAGAAAGAAGAAACTAACTTTAATGTACAAATAACTACTGCTAGTATTTGGTACATGTCTTTCTAGACCTTAGTTTGTACATATATATGTGTGAGATATACACACCTATACTAATGAAGTGTAAACAAAGTTCTGCTTTGTATTCTAGGTGTTTTTTTCTTGAATAATATTGTCTTTATTATTATCATTAATAATTGGAATTATTAGTATTTAAAGTTCAAAAATTAGTAACAGAAATTTCTAAAACTTTTGTTTATAAAAAGATTCCATATCCATCACCTCATTTGAACATCAGAAAAGTCCTTTGAGTTTTATACTGTTTCCCATGTATTTTAGTTTTTTAAACTGTCAGAAGTACTTTTATTTAATTCAAAGTTGTAAACTTATAAACTACTATACCAGGGAAGCAAGAGACCAAGTTATATAATGGCGGCAAGGGAGTCCTGACCTCTTTCTTTATGTGTAATGACAGGAAAACAAAGTAGGAAAAGTAGTTACTTAAGATAGAAATATAGTTAAATTTAGTCTTACTGTATACTTTTTCTTAACCTTGTTGGTAAACAGTTACTTATTTAGCAACCCATGAATATTCTGTATTTTCTAACCTCTCATAGCACAGCAGAGGGATTTATAACACAATAAGTAAATAAAGAAAATGTTTTTAGATCCAAGTAATCTAGTTCGTAGTTTGTTTTTTTTAAAATTATTTGGTCAACCTACTCACCAGTTTCTATTTTATCAAAAGCTGCTTTCCTTCCTAAAGGGAGCATCACATTTCTTATTTTATATTTTTCTTTGTTAGAGTAGTGTTAGTCAGCTCAGACTGCCATAACAAAATACCACAGACTGAGTGGCGGAAACAGCAGAAATTTATTTCTCACAGCTTTGAAGGCTGGAAGTCCAAGAGGTGTAAGCTTTGCTGGGTTCTGTGAGGGTGACCTTCTTGGCCTGCAGATGGCTGCCTTCTGGCTGTGTGTTTACTGAGGTGGTTGGGGGAATATGGACATTGTTTGGATTCCGTTGGATGCAGAATTGTTTGTATATATGCATTTTTCTAGGGGAGATATTTTATAGCCTTCAACACGTTTTCCAAGTGGTGAGGCTCTGGGAGTGGCATTGGCCATGGGGGCAGTTAAGATAGTAAATCAGTGACCGCTGCAGCAGGCACCAATTTATTCATTGTAGAGTCTGGCATCTTAACGACATCTTTAATAAGGAAAAAAATGCTGGCAACTAAAGAGGAGAGCTTGGGTAACCTGTCACCTGGCACAGTTCAAGCTGGCACAATGACCTTCTCTGTTCTTTAAATGTAAAGAAGCTGGGCTAGATTGCCCAGCGCTCCAGGGCCCAGCTCTGGACTGGACCCAGCTTTCAGTAAGGTCTCATTAACTCTCCTAACAGGGGCCAGGACCTATAGAAAACAACATTTCTATTTTCTGTGACTTATGGGGAAATGAATAGATAAAATACCATCAAGTTAATTATGACAGATGCAAATTAAAAAGTAAACATTTTGGAAAATATGTTAACAATGGTATAAACAAATATATATTGACTTGGGAATGTGAATCCAGTGGATCTCAAACACTTCAATTCTGTTGTCTCCCTTAAGGTTTTCACTGAGGGTGAATTTATATCTTTTGTGTTCCACACGCCCCACCCCACTCCCCCAAAAACATATGATCCTGCAGTTGGGGCTAAAGTAGCCACTAGTATTGATTCCTGCATTATAAAGTTCTTTAAAATCATAGTTTCTGGTTAATTTATTTACGTTTGAATAATTTTTATAGGATAAAAAGTTGTATATAATTTATTTTCTCTTTGTTATGTTTTTTCAAGAAATATTTTTTTTTCCTGTTTGGTGATGAGATCTTCAACATTTTTCTTAGTTTTTGAATAGAAAATGTATATTCTGTAGTAATAGTGATAACTAGCAAAAGTCCACTTCTGAACATTGTTGGACTAATTAAATTTAAAAGCATAATTTGTTTTTCTTTATTTATTATGGCAAATATATCTACGACACATATGTATACACACACATATCTTAAATAATAGAAAATAAAATCATATGCCAAATTCCCATTCTTTTTTTTAAAAAAGCTTTATAGAATTTAAGTAAATAAAAATCACAAAGTGGAATTGTTAATGATTTAGAATGTGATTAAAATGAAAAGCTTATGAGTCTTTTTTATTTTACTTTAAAAATTTTAAGATTTATGTTAAAAGAATCTTTGTCTTCTTTCAGATAAATTTGCGCCTCATCTTGGTTAGCGGAAAAACAAAGGAGTTCCTGTTTTCTCCTAACGATTCTGCTTCTGACATTGCAAAGCATGTGTATGACAATTGGCCGATGGGTGAGTGGTGTTTTTCTGTTGATTCTCCGTGCCTGGCCTTGTTTCCCAAGTATTTTGAAGAAGTTATAAATATAAAATTTAAAAGAACAACCAGAAATTGAGGGTGTAAGTCTCAGACTTAAAGGAGATAATTGTATCCTCTTTTAAGTTTTTTTAAGTTTTAAGAGTTTAAGATTTTGCTCTTCAGCTATGTCATTCCAAAATGGTAAAGGAATAGTATGCAAAGTCCCTACTTTTGCATTAGAACTGTTTTAATGTATGTGAAAATATTTTTTAAAAACAAAAACACAAAATAGTATAAACCTATTTAACTAAAACACAAAGTAAAAGAAAAGAAATGCTATCTTTAACAGATTATAATACATTCTCTCTGGTCTACTCTGTACATAGCCTATTTTAAATTAAGTTTGAAACAAAAGTTAATTTCTAATTCATGTTATGTCATGTGTTCCCTGAACTACTATAAGGTCAAGAAGATGTAAAGTTCATTTATGCTTTGCATTTTCAAGCCAGTATCCATCACAATTTTGGAGTGTTTGTGACAGTCCTTCTTTCCTCTGGTTCTTTTCTATGTAATAAGATTCTGTCTTGCCTCCCTTAAGTGAATCTTTACGTTCTTCCTTTCAACTTCCCCAGGTATCATATTGGCTCTTTTTATGTCATGTACCATAGTCATATGACTGTTTTAGCTGATTTTACTAAGTTTTTATTAACAGAAGCAATTTGAACTTTCAAGGACGAGATTTCTTCCAACAGAGAACACAGTGCACACAAAATAAATTAATTAGATCAGTGCTTCTCAACTTAATTAATATATGGAACCTTCTTTGAGGAAGAAAATTCTTGTAGATCCTTAGTGCTAACTTAAATTGTTTTTATTATAATGTGTATTTTTAATGTGGAAACATAAAACCCAATTAAAACTCTTTATTCTTATTAACTCATATACAACCATAAAACTAAAACAGATCTATGAAGAAAATGCAAATATAACTCTAAAACCAATAATGTTAAAATTAGCGATATTAATGAGCTTAGACGATATACTTTTGCCAAAGCCAACTCACTGCTTGCACCATGAATAC
>CAUYSK010038396.1:0-18997 GCA_963575035.1 Avahi laniger | reverse complement strand
TGTTTCTATGAAATGAATCATTAAATGTATGATGACATTTTCAAATTGTTCTTAGGTTAGAAAATTGCTGTCAGTGTTTTGTCAGGAAAAGGCTCATTTATTAGTTCAATTTTGTCTATTATTCTGCATATAGAATTGCCTATTAATATAAACATGTAATTTCTCCAGTCAAATCAATCCCGATTGTGTGTGTTAGGTATCTGTTAAGGTGCTATGATGAAAAAGACTCAAATTATAGCTTACACAAAACAGAAGTATCTTTTTTGCTTATTTGAATAACTGCATAGGACTTTTAGGGCTGGTACGGTGGCTTCACGATGTTGGAGAGCCAGGTTCCTTCAAGCTGTGGCTCCATCTTCCACACACAGCTTTGCTCTTAGGGCACAAGGTGGATACTTCAGCTATCACTATAGCAACTCCATTCCAGCAGCAGTGAGGGAGAAATGCAAAAGAAGAATAAGTACACTTCTTCCTTAGGAAGGCATGACCCAAAATTTGAATATATCATGCCAATTATGATCCGGAGAACAGAATTTATTTATAAATCACTTTAGCTTCAAAAACAGGTTAGAAAATTTGGCCTTTGGCAGATTGGCCATGTGCTCAGCTAAAAAGTATATTGCTATCTGAAGAAAGGGATATGAATATTAAGAAACAAGCTGTAGTCTCTGCCATATCCTCCAATTGTGATTTTAATTTTCAAGTGTTAGATTCATTTCTGGAAATGTAGCAGATTCCTTACAATATAATCAAATGAACTGGGCAGAAAATCAATTACACATTCTGAATAGTTGTCTCAATCTCACTGCTTATGCCTTCGTCATTATCAAAAGAGTCTTCATGTTAATAATTGTTGAAATGAAATGCACAACATATTCTTCAAAGAAAAAAAGATATGTTTTTAAGGCATTTTTAAAAGACTACAAAGACATATGTGTATATCTATATATTTTATGCATAAAACATTTTATATAATATATATGAATATGTAAACCTGTTAAGATGTATATGTATATATTTATACTAAATATATATGCATATATAAGCATGTTCATTTTACCTCTTTAGAATGTACTTGATGTCAGAGCTCTTTTTATTCTGTTTTATTTTTTAATGCTTTAGAACAGCAAGACCTTTAATCAGTTGAAAGAACCATAGCTAGGAGTTTGGATACTTGCGTTTGAGGCCTGTTCTGCTACTAATTATCTGTGCAACCTTGGGAAATTATCCTTGCCAATCTGGTTTCAATTTTCTCATCTGCCAAATAAAGGTGTTCAACAAGGTGATCTCCAAGGTCTTATCCTGCTCTAATTTCCATGATTCTCTGACTCATGGTACATTGTGAATTCTGATCTAATTAATTTTCTTAGTCACCTTCATGACACTCTATGGAATATATTTTCTCATGGCATCCACAAGGTTGATTCGTATATCTGAAAAGATTTTAGTTAACTGTAAACACTAATTTTGGCTTTCCTGAAAGACACAGAATTGAGTTTATGAAAGTTCATGCACTAAATGCACAGGACAACTACTCCTCTCCTTTCTTTGCTCTTCTTCTTTCATCAATTTTGCACATCTCTGCCTCCTCTGATAAGCTTTGAAGTGGTGTCCAATTAACCTTTAGACCCATGGTGTTACATGCAATGCTTTGTGTTTAAAACTGTGTCTTAAATACTATATAATATAAATAAATGAGCCTTCTAAAATAGTCTTAAACTGTTGAAGTGGCGAAATGATTTCTTTAAATACCATCATATAACACTGATGTCAGTTTCATTTTCAATAAATATTTACCAAGCAGCTTCTGTGTGTTGTACATTTTGCCGGACTCTAAGAATAGAATCATAACATTGTCAGCTCAGTGCTCGAAAGCTTAGAATCATCTGGGGACATACAGTGTCTTTGTTCATTTTGTGCTGCTATAACAGAATACTACTTATTCTGGGAATTCATAAAGAAAAGACATGTATTCTCACAGTTTTAGAGGCTATGAGGTCCAAAATCAAGGGTCCAGTATCTGTTGATGGCCTTATTGCTATATTATCCTTTGACAGACAGCAAGAGAGTGAGAGGGTGCTCAGAAAGCACAAGAGAACAAGAGGGGGCCAACTTGCTTTTATAATAAACTCATTCTTTGTGATGACTAAATGACTCCCTTGATAACTACATTACTCTATTCATGAGCGCACTACCTAATCACCTTACTTCTCAACACTATTGTGTTGAGGATTAAGTTTCCAACTTTAGGGTACACATTGAAATCATAGTGTAAGGACATACACTGTATATAAGTATACAGATATTTTAAATGGCTTCAGAATCACCAAGAGATACAAACTGAAGATAATTTGAAGATTATCCAGTTTGTCTATTAAAATAAGGGCAGAACTTAAGTAAAGTTTGATGCAACTACCTAACAAAGGAAACAACTTAAAGTCGTAGAAGTGAGCATATTTAGCTAACAGTTAAGAATAGAATGCTTAGAAATGGATAGTAAAATACAAATTTCAGCAATCCATGAGACCTGATTACAAGAGCTCTGAATACTTCATTGGGAGCTTTGCAATGGAAAGTCAGTGCATGTTTATTATTTCTGGCTGAGTGAAATAACTGTCCATTTAGGAAACAATTTAGAAAAAAAATTCAATAATCTAATAGTTTTGGTGATGTTACGAGTAGTACTAAGTCCTACTGAGTAGTACTCAGCATAAGTAGTAGTAAGTACTTAGAGGCATTAAAAATAATGAAACAATAAAATTTAGTAAGTGATTTGATGGGGAGGATCTGTCAGGAACTGTTCAGGATTTTGAGAATTTACCCTACTTACAAGCTAATATGCAAGCTCACATGTTAGTCTGTAGTCTGTTACCTTTCACGGATGTTGGCAGAAGACACAAGACTCTTGAGTCAGATACGAAGGACTTTATTACTTATGGCACAGTAAGCAGTGGAAACATTAGCGCATTCGCATCAGTTCCCCTTGCCTCCCGTTCCCACAGGGTTATCCAAATGGTCCAGGTGGATGCTTTACATGTGATGGGTTTTTGTCACAGCTGAGAAATCCAGGGCCAACAGTTCAACACTTTTTGAGCAAACAATAAACATTGCAATAAGTAGTAAACAAGCCAGCCTCCCTCACCCGAGGAGGTGAACAATTATACAGGTGTTACCATGAGGCTGAGATTGCCTTGATCTACTTAGCTGCCTATGTGACAAGCTGCATAAACTTCTCAGTGTCAAGAGACAGATACACTCTGCAGTCTGGCACACTCAGCAACAATGTGTTGGAAAGCTGAGGTCCCATGGCAGCGTCTGTCCCACAGAAGATGAATTCAAAGGTGATTCTCAGATTCCCCACTCAAGACTCTTACCTTCTGAAGGACGTAGCTTCAGACTTACCCGTCTTTCTAATCTCAGTAGCTAAGCACTGTCTCAGGCTAAGCACTGTCTTTCTGTATCTATACCTATGTCTGTGTTAGTTTCCTAGGGTTGCTGTAACAAATTACCACAAATTGGATGGCTTAAAATATTTATTCTCTCAAAGTTCTGGAGGCTGGAAATCTGAAATCAAGGTGTTGGCAGAGGTATGCTCCCTCCAAAGGCTTTAGGCAAGAAGCCTTTCATGCCTCTTTCTAGCTTCTGGTACTTGCCAATGATACCCAGTGTTCCTTCTCTTGCAGTGGCATCACTTCTATCTCTGCCTTCCTGGTCACATGGCTTTCTTCCTTCTGTATGTCTCTGTCTCCATAATCTCCTCTTCTTATAAGGACATTAGTTTTCAGACTTAGAGCCCACCCTAATCCAGTATGAATTCATCTAATCTTGATTGATTGCATCTGCAAGGACCCCATTTCCAAATAAGGGTCATGGTACGAGATTCTGGGTGGACATGAATTTGGGGGGAACACTATTCAGCCCTGTGCAATATGTGTATCGATGGTCAGTGAATATATGAATGAATCAATACATGAATGTACAAGTGAATGAATTCAAAACTAAGTGATTGGATGAACAATGGATTCAATGGCAGAAAAATAATATTAAAAAGGAAAGGTGGTGTACACCTATAATCACAGCTACTTGGGAGGCTGAGGCAGCAGGATCACATAAGCATAGGAATTTGAGACCTGCCTAGGAAACACAGCAAGACCTTGTCTCTTAAAAAAAAAAAAAGTGAGATAGAGAAGGATTCAATATTATATATACTGAATTTAATATAATAATGGGATTTAAAAATGGAGAGGACCCACTGTCCGTTGGAGACATGAATTGAAACATGCTATCACTCCACTGCTTACTACCCATGTAATATATTATTACATATATAATATATTAACATATTTTTCTCCACAGTAATCTCTATTATTCCCTTCCACATATTCATATCATTTTCATTCTACAAGCACCAGTTGCTTAGTCCATACACCATTTCATCTGGTTATGTCAGTCCACAGGCTTTGTGTTTTTTTTAAAATTCCTCCTGCACCTATTAACATACCCATTTTTTAATTTTACGTCACATATTTATTGCATATATTTATGAATTTCTAGTGTAATTGGTACTTGGAATTCACAAAGAATAGGTCTGATTTATTTTCTAATCCTTCCTTTCCCACTTTACCCACATAATATTATCTAAAATGATGTCAGACAAATAATTAGAACCTAATAAGAACTTACTGACTAAACTTTCATACTTATGCTTATTACACGTATGCAAGTTTTCAGTAAGTAATTCAGATTTTCTCTGTATTTTTACATATTTCAAAATACAGGAGCAAAGGTAATAAGATTTTAGCTTCTACTTATGAAAAATATTATTTACTTCGATAAATACACATATTTCAGTAGCGTTTTCTGTACAAATTGACATTAAATAACATTGATATTCATCCGGCTTTGATTTTTAACACTCCACATTCTTTGCTCTTAGGTTCCCTTAATGAGTACTCTGTCCTTTTAATTGTTTAATTGTATAATTTTCCTTGTTCTGTGCTTTTAGTTCAAATACTGTAGTTTTGGGTTTTTTTAACAACATATCTTTTGTTTTATTACTAATGCTAATATAGTGTTTTTATTCTCTTACTATCCCAAATAATGAAGCACATTTTCTTGTACACTTAGCAATTACACAGTACTAGTAGCAGTCTGCCATTAACAAAGCAGGCTATAGTTCTAGCCTATTTTGCGTTAGATTCAGTAGGAGGTTTTCTTTCAAGACTTTTTTTTTTTTTCAGCTTTGTCAATTGATCTTATTTATTCAGGATTTCATATAGAATTTCATTTTGTGCCATTTTCACCTTGGTTGACATGTTGTGCTACAATAAATATCTTATTTGCATTTTCCCCAGTTTAATTTCAATTCTGTACTATATGCCACAGTTTAACTAAATGTGTTTTCTTTTTCTTTCTGTGTGGTCTACATATCTAGAGATGCTTTATCTGTGGCCATTATGTGTACTTGATTTAAATGCTATCTTTTGTTTATAATCGGTTTGAGGTAAATTCCACACTTGATAAAAACTAGGTTTGTAAAACTTTACTTAAATGCCTGCCATTGTAAGGAAATGGCAGTTATGATAACAATATTTACATGTCATAGTTGATGAGCCTACTGTTTTCTTTTCCTTTATGTTGTATTTTCTAATACACGTATCCCATACAACAAATTATTTTCCAGTCCGTTTTCATGGAGTGGTAAGATTTTATTATGAAATACTTCATTGTGTATTGACTCTAGTGAAATAAGACTGTAACAGAGGAAAGCTAATGCGGAAAAGGAACGGGGAAGGAGTGAGTTTTTCAGAGTTTACATTGCTAGAATTCAGAATCACTAGCTGCTTTGAATTTTTTCAAATATACCTTTCATAATGGTCAGAGAAAGCAGTTAAACTCCTCCTCCTTAAAAGATAAAATAAATTAAAAACAAAGCAGTTTGAAAGGGAAAAAGAAGAGAATGCAGCCGTACAATATCTACTTGCCAGGTCTGATGAACTCACAAACGTACTGTACTGCAAAAAGATGAGGCAAACAAACAGCTGCGCTTTGAGGATCAGCAGACACGCGGATGGCGGCGCTGGCCCTGAGCACTGAGGCCTGGCATGCGGGGAGCCCGCCCAGTGCTGCGCAGGCCCCACAACAGCTCTCCATCTTGGATGATGCTAATTTCAGAATCTGGGGCTCCCAGACAGAATATTTTATAACACAAAAAGATACATTAAGGTCTTGATCAAGCAAAATAAACAATTAAATTTTGTCATTGCTGCCTTCCCTGTCCCTCAGTTGTCTGATAGACACCTGCACTCAGCATTAGAGAACCTTATTGATAATAAATGATCAAAAAAAGATAAAGGAAAGAAAAAAATTTAATCTAATGTGATGTCTTAAAAATTTAGAAACAATGCAGAAGTTATTTTGTGTAAAAGAAGTGAATGTTTTATATTAATGCTGATAATAACAGAACAAGAATGAATCTAATTTAATTTTTTGTTTGTTTAGGTAGGAGCCAGGAAATCAGGAAAGGTATAAATAGCAATTACTCTTTACTTCTTTTCTTATGTCAAAAGAGTTTGAAAATTTAGAATTTTTAACTATTATTAATGTAGAAACGTAGCTTTTTTCAACGGAAAGAAACCAGGAAGGACATGAGACGAACTGCTGGAAAAAACCTGAATGAATATGGTTGACATGAAAAAAAAAAATCTCAGCTCAATAAATATGTCTTGAATGACTGAATAAACAAATGAATGTACAATTTAGTTTTCTTTTATCTCCTTATTGAAAAAACTTCCTTCTCCCTCAGTCCTGGCACCCATACTTACCACTTTGTATATGTATGGATCTTGTACAATTGACTGACGTTTTAATTGCCTGAAGGAAATCCATTACCTTTCATTATGTCTTTAAGAAGATGCTGGTTTTGTGGAAAGGACGTCTTAAGTAGAGCATGAGAGTATCATATTGCCTGTTCAAATCCCAGTTCAGCCATTTCGGTGTTCCTGTTCCAAGTTACTTTGCTCTTTGCTGTAATTCACTCTCCTCCTCTGTAAAATGAAGAAGATATTAGTGCCTATCTCATAGGTTCTTCATAAGTCATAAGTGAGCTTAATAAAGGTAAAGCATTTAGAAAAGTACCTTGAACATGGTGGGCACTCGATAATTATTAGCTGCTCTGGTAAAATTATGTCCTCATAAAAATATTTGTCCATTAAAAATTAAAATATAAGCACCAGTAAATAAATCGATACCTTTGTTATGCACAAAGTAATTATTTTGAGTAAAATTAAAGGAAAACTTACCATTTGCTTGTAGTTAAGCTGGGAGTATAATCATGGCCTTTCTATTACAATAGACAATATCGGTATCACTTTTCTCACCTCTATTAAAATTTCAGGCTATTTCTTAATGAATATTTTTTAGAAAATTACAGGACCTGATTTGAACTTAGAATTGTTTACATTGTGTGTGAGGATGTGTGTGATTTGAGGACAGAATATTAATTTAAACATAAAAATATAATATATAATATATTTTTATGTTTAAATATACATAAATAAATAAAATATAAAAAAAATTATCATTGCTTATAAGATTGCTTTGAACCCTCTGCCCCAAAACACAATGCAATTGAATAGAATCAAACCTCTGATGACAACTTCTGCTTTATAGATTATTAATTAGGGATATAAAAACAAGTTAAATATTATGGACATATTTGAAACTCGGACTTGGGGGGGGCAAGGGCAATGTACGTAACCTAAACATCTGTACCCACATAATATGCTGAAATAAAAATAATAAAAAAAAATAATAAAAAAAAAAACAAGTTAAATGGCATCATGAAGAATCCATCAATCAAATCCATAGTGTGGGCTATGTTACAAAGCTGATTTCATTTCTTCAAAAAGTCAATGACAGGGTGGGAAAGAAGAATAAAGGACTGAAAAAGACTTCAGGGACTTAACTACTTAATGAAATGAATAGAATCTCTTTGGATCCTGATTTTTAAGAATTAAAAGAATTCTGTTTAGATTATCAGAGAAATATGAATATGGCCTGTCAATACATTATAATTGATTTTGTTCTGTGATAAAGGCAATTGTGATTATGTAAGTTAATGTCCATTTTAATTTTTGAGGTACATACAGAATCAAACACAAAATATTTAAAGGTGATATAACTTGAGGTCTGCATTTGCTTTAAAACATTCTAAAACACCTGGTCCCCCTCACAAGAAATAAACATGTAAACAAAATGTTGGCAGTTGTTGAGGGTGACTAACAAATTCCCAGGACCTCTGGCAGAGTCTCCACTGTTTGCGTGTGCTTGAAAATTGCATACTAAAAAGTTGTTAAAAATTAAAATTAGTAAAGATTGAACGTAGACTCCTGAAGATCAACTAATATGTCTTCAGGTTTTCAACAATTATTTACAGTGTAGGAACTTAATAGATACTTATTAAATTTCATGCATTGTTATGTGCACATTTTCGATTGTACTGACACAAGATTCTTATAGCAAGTTGTTTAATATAAATGTTGAAAAATTAATGCTACACCCATAAAACTTTTAACAAGATGATTCTTCTTAGATTAATTTATAGTGAATAACAATGAGACATTTAGCTGTAACATGTAATAGTTGGATTGCAAAAGGATTTATCCTTTTTAGTTCCATATTCGGCATTATGCTGAGAAGGTCAACTATATTTTGCATAGAGTAGGAATTTAAATACCAAAAGTAGTGGCAATTGCTTCCTGTTCACCAACTATAACTTGATTTAAACAAATTGAAAATAACTGTCAGGATTATGGTTTCCCCATATCCAAAGCACTGTATTTGACAGTCATGTAGAAAATTTGGAATTTGCGTACAGAAATTTTAAGAAACAAAACACGGTAGAATCAAAAGTACTTAATATGCAAATAGCTAAACACTTTCATAGCTTCAACGCATTCTTCAATTTCTTTTCAGGTAACTACTCCATAGATAAAAACTCTTATTTATTTCACTTGATTTTTGAATCAGAAAATCTATTAAGAATGGTAATGGAAATGTGTTCGTTTGAAATTGCGTTTAGTCTCTTTAGAATGTTATGTTTACACCAACTGCTGACATTGCAAGAACTCTTGAGGACATTTTACCCCAGGGTGGATATCGAGTTATAGAGTAGTCATGCTACTTTGAATTTAATTTTGCAAACAAATAACAGAAAGGACAGCAGGTGTTTTTGTCTTAACCCCATTGGTTATGATTAGAGATATTACAAAACTATGAAAATTAATGTTGACATACCACTTTGAAAGCTAATTTTCTTGCGTGTGTGACATGCCACAGCATATCTGAAATGTGTGTATTCCCACTTGCCAGAATAACACATTATTTGTCAGAGCCTTGGTTCTAAAAGCAGATGTTGTCTACTTCAATCGATTTTCAGCTATTAATGGTAGCTTTTAACTATATTTGTGAAAGGCAGATACTTTCAATTAGGTTTTTTCAGAAGCTACATGACATTTATTCTGAAGAGAAATTTAAGGCTGCCAGAATTTATTGTAGCATAGGATCATCTAGGTAAAAATTGCCAAGCATAAGCAATAATATATGCAACTTTAAGAAACAAATTCATTTTTCCTGTGATTTTACACTGCACAGGAGACAATCACCATGACTATCAGTGATATGGAATAAAAATAGGAACGGAGTGAATGAATTAGCAAAGTTAAGATGCATAACAAAACTCCCCCAATGGCTGTCAACTTTTCGACATAATACATTTACTTTTTCGAACAAACCTATATACTTCAAATTTCATTTTCCTGTTAGCATATATGAAATTCAGATACAAAGCTACATAGAACATTTTCAGAAAATCAATTTTACCTATCATATTTTATATGTAATCAGATAGTAGAGCTGCAATAAGAAATTATCTGTCACTTTTGCTTTCCCACAGCTACCATTGACTGACCATTCATGGGCTTTTCTCTTACCTATCCAAGAAGTTAATAGTCTCAGAGTTCTCCACATCCCCCTGCCAAAAAAGCACTGAGCAAGGGGCATGGGAGCAGGGCCAGGGGTTTTCCAAGTTTTTATTGTTGTAATTGTTTAACCTTTATTTCTATTACTAATAGCATGTAAAAGCATAGAAGTTTCTTTTCCGTGTTCTTATTTTTTAAGATGTTTTGGGAGAAAAAAAAAACTCAGATATTGATGAGAGAACAAGAGATTTTGACAATATTGAATGGGAATGACATTCATTTACTTTTCAAGAGAAAGGAAGATACATATACTATAAGAACCTGGGATCTAGAAATATTAATCAATTTTTTAGATGAGAAATATCTTTAAGGATTGACTTTTCTTTTTGCTTTTTACATTTGCTTTATTCTAACATTTTACCCTGAATGGAATTTTTATTATAAATATCATAGTGGTTGAAAGAGAAAACGGATGGAATGGATCTTTGGTAGTTGAAGTGCAGAGCCTGATGTAGAGAGCAAAAGGAAAAGAAATGAGTCACAATCTTCAAGTAAAGTGGGTTTCTACTTTGCTGAGAAATGTGTCTACTGTATCTAAGAGAGTCTTTTGTAAGTTGGACATAGGTAAATTAAGCAGACTATACCTCTTTGTGAGCCACTCATTTTACAAATTTTCTAAATAAATCAATTCATTCTTCAAAAAACTTTATTGATGCGTTCTATGAGCCAGGTACTGTGGCAGGAATTACAACCATGAGCAAGTGGGATAAACATTCCTACCATCATTAGAGCTGACATTCTCGTTAAGAGAGACATTTAAAAACTAAAATGAAAAATAAGTACAATAAGAAAAATAAAGCTGAGAAGGGAGATATGGAGGGCTAGGGTGGCTAGCAATTTTAAATAGGATCTCTGTGGAAAGCTGCACTAAGGACATATTAGCTTAAAAATCTGAAGGTGATGGAGGAGGAAACTGTGTAGATATACAAAGAAGAGAATTCAAGAAACAGGAAATAGCAAATGCAAATGTCCAGATGTGGGAGCAAATGTGTGGTGTTCAAGAAAAAGTGAAGAGGCCAGTGAAGCTGCTTTGGACTGAGAGAGTGGGGAGGAATCCAGGTGAGGTTAGAGCGCAGTGGGAAGTGTGATTAGAGTGTCTTAAAGGTGGCTCTGAGAATGTCCTCTTTTTACTAAATAAGATGATTAGAGGATTTCGATCTGAGGAGTGATTTGATCCTACTTTCTTGTTAATGGAATTACAGTGTATTTAGAGGAAACCAATATAACTATAAGATATATATACACACACACATACATTCTATGGCAAATTTATTTCTTAAATATTTGAAGAACACAGAAGACGGTAGTTTACCTTTGGATAGGACTACTAAGCTCTTATTAACAGATTTTTTATAGTTACTATAATCTGATTTTTTAGGTACTGATATTTTTAGGAGTATTATGTAAATATTGTTTAGTGAAAAAACAGAGTTTTAGAATCTTCAAGTAGATCATAGAAAATCCAAGCTAGAAAAAACATTAAATATATTCTAGTAAAACCCAGTTTATATTATAATTGATAAAAACTAATTCCAGAGAGGTTAATATTTCCTCAAATCACACAGCTTTTAAGTCCCCAAACTACTTCCTAGAAAGGTCCCGTTCCAGATTTCAAATCTTGCTATTTGCTGTTAGTCATGTTAGCAATAAAATAGAGATATATGTATCTCGATTCGGGTTTTGTCAACAGTTAATGGAGGACTGGAGCAACCTGCCACTATTATTTCAATTTTTTCATTGATAACTGAGAAAATAGTTGTGCTGATTCTGACTGTTCTGACTGATTTTCACCTTAACTCTATTCTTCTAGAATTTTAGATATCTGAAAATGGATTAATGTATAAAAACTTATTGAATGTCACCTTAAAAGTAAAATATGTTGTTGATTTATTTAATTAGCATAATTCTATGGAAGATTTGGCTTATTTTCTTGCTTTTCCACATGTACTTTAAATAGACTGACTTTTTGGCAGTGAGACTGACCAGTTGTTTTGGAACTGTATGTTCCAAAGCCTACACTCTCCCTAAATAAAGATAATAGAATCTAAGGTACTTCATATGTGTCCAAAGATGTCTTAAAAAAAGGAAGAGGAGCAAAAGGAGAAGAAAGGGGGGAGGCAGGATGAGGGAGAGAAAAGGGAGAGATTTTACTCAATTGTTTTTAATGGTTTTTTATTATTGTAAAATATTTAATGGACAAAGTTCGTATATATTCAAGATACACAACATAATTTGTGTATGTATATCCTGCATAATAATTATCACAATCTAATTGATATATCCTTTATCACCTATGCTGTACATTTAGATTCTTACAACACGTTCATTTATAACTCAAAGTTGGTACCTGTTAATAATGCTTTTAAAAAGAAAAAATACTGTGTTATTTTTTTAAAAAAACAAATGCTTTAAATTCTTACTTCAAAGTTGTGGGTTTGATTTAATCCTAGGTTCTCTTCTGAGAAGTATAATGTTTCAGCACAATTCTCAACAAAAGAAGGCACTGAAATATGGCTACAACTTTCCTCCAATTTAGAGGACTAGGAAGAGGTTATACTTCAAATCATTTATAGGAGTGATCTATGTGGGAATAAATAAAAATGAGAAATAAAATATATAAGCATCCAAATGCAGTCAAGAAGACACTAAAAGGAGACTTTTGATCTATTGGAAGAGGAAAAAGCATTCGTTGGATTAAAAATTTCACTATGTGCTTATTAAATGTTTACTGGCTTTGTTTTACAATCCAAAACTACAAATGGAGCTTTCTAAACTTTTCAGTGCAAAACAAAAAGCGTTGTGAAATATACAAGATAGGCTCGTGGCTTATGTCTTGCCACAGTCAATGAATTCATAATATGCTAATACATAGAAATAGTCAGTGATTTCAATATAATTTCATTTAATGTCTTATTATTATTTGAAATTAGAATATTTCCTTATGCATCTGGAAAACAGTTAATTCGACATTGTTTCAGGAACAAAAAGCATTATGAGAATATGGCTAGCTGAGGCTGAAAACACATACTTAATTTTTAAAAAGGCTTTTCTTTTCATGCCCCCAGGCTTTATTTTCAACAAGCATTGAAAAGCTTTCAGTTGTATTTAATCACACTTGAACCCTCCACATTTTTTCCTCACATTTTTAATACTGTTGTTGATTGTTCAGTTAAATGTTTTCACTCTAAATGTTTTCAATCACATTTCCATTAAGCCAATAGGATCAATTTTTTTGTTTGTTTCAATTTGTCAGTCTTTGTATATTTTTATTCCACAAGAGTTTCTGGAACTTAATCTGGGGGCTTTCATGTTACAGTTGTTAAAAACAAATTATTTTTTGAGATACTTTCCTTTAACACTTTTTCGAGACTTAATATGCAAACCCATTCACGCTGTTCCACCCCTGGGACACTTCTCCAATCCCCATGCATAGCGGGCTTCCTGATTTTTCTTTTCACAATAACAGAATTTCTATAGAAAGAGATTGCTGCCAATGGCTTCTCAACTTAATTTCAGGACCAGTTACCCATGCTTTCCCCCTACACTTTCCCCTCAAGTTTCCTTAGGTGTGCTGTCTTGCAATCCCAAGATGGCTCCAGCAGCTTCAGACCCCATGTCTGTTTCCAGGGCAAGTAGCAGGAAGAGGCGGAGGAAGCCCTGGCTGTTGACTTCCTTAAGAAAAAAGAAGCAATCCCATACTCTCCCACATTAGACTTCTGTCTGTGTGAGAACTGTGTCACATAGACACCTCTTGCTTCAAGGGAAACTGTCAGTAAAGTGGCACATTGTGTTGAATAAAATCAAGGTTCTTTTAACAGGAATAATGGACCTGTCAATATTGGTGAGGAAACTGATGGCAAACAAGACACACATTCTTAAATTGCATACCATGTTGCCATTTCTCCCTTAGCTCTTCAGCTCCCCTCTGCCCCTGGCTCAAGCAGATACTGTATCACTCTGATATATATGTATATCTAAAGATGACATCACAAATAAAAACAGATGGGAAGAAGTTTTGAATAAACTACTGTATTTATACAAGGATGTGATTGTCATAAAGTTCCCTCTGCCTCGATTAAGCTTTTAATAAAATGGTTTACTCTGGTCCATAATAATTTTCTGACAGGTTTATCTTGTACTGGATGAGTCAGGAACTATGATTAAAGGTATTAATATTTACATCATAATAATTTAACATTCATAATCAAAGGCAAGTTGGTTTTAGCCTTGTGTCTATTTAGCTTTTTTTTTTTTCTTTCATGGAAAATAGATGTGACCTAAAAATTTATTCTTTATGTCTCCAAACAGGAACAGGTGAATCTATTCTTCCTTAGCATAAGCAGATAAACTACCTCTGGGATACCCTGATGCAAGTCACTTCAAATCTCATTTGTACCACATGACTCAAGCAGCCACCTGGTTTTAGCATAATCTATGAAATATGGGTTTTAGTAGAGCACACTTGGCTAAACTGTAGAGAGATTATAAAATACCATGATGATATTAAGATGCTAGTATGAGGTACAAGCTGATTTTATTTTGTGTTGGTCAATCCTGAAAAAAGTATAGCAGCTTTCATTTTGTCCAAACCTTATCTGAGTTGCCTTAGGTGCCTTCTCATCTTCAAAGGTAGTTCAAAATTATAATTACCTAGAAAGATATACTTTCTCAGTATTTGTTCACTCTATGTGCCTTTCTTGGGCCCGTAATGTCATACATAATAAAGTGGAGTTGTTAAGAGCATGGGATATGGCTCATATTTATAGGCAGACTGTTGTATAACTTAAGAAATACCTTGTATACCTTAGGATCTTCACTCATAGACATGGATAATGAGAGCATTCGCATTACACATTTGTTGCAAGAACTAAGTGTTAATATCCATAAAGATTTTAATAGTTCCTGGTACATAGTGAGTGCTCTTTATTTGTATTAAAGTGTTCCAGGGACAGAACCAATAGGAAAGACAGATAGATAGATAGATAGATAGATAGATAGATAGATAGATATAGACAGACAGATAGAGATAGAGGTATATGAGAGGGGACTTATTAGAGAAATTGGCTCCCATGACTGTGGAGGCCGAGAAGTCCCACGATAGGCTGTCTGCAAGCTGGAGAACCAGGAAAGGCAATCGTATGCATAAGTCTGTATCCCACAGCCTTAGAACCAAGTCTATGTCCCCAGCCTTAGAACCAGCCTTAGAACCTTAGAACTGATGGTGTGTAAGTCTCAACCTGAGACCAAAGGCCTGAGAACCTGAGGAGCCACATGTCCACGGACAGTAGAAGAAGGGTGTCCTTTCTCTAGAAGAGAGAGTGCATCTATCTGCCTTTCCTCTTTTTTGATCTCTCCAGGCCCTTGGCAGATTGGATGGTGCCTGCCCACATTGGATGAGGGCAGATTTTTCTTATTCATTCCACTGATTCAAATGCCAATCTCTTTTGGAAACCTCCTCAAAGACATACTCAGAAATATTCTTTGTCAGCTATCTGAGTATCCCTTAATCCAGTCAAGTTGACACCTAAAGTTAAACATCACATTATGTACTTGTGATTATTACTTAATTGTTGTGTGAGGAATGTGTGATTACTTTGATGCCTCTGAGGACTAGAGAGGACGTGATTCCGATCTCTGGTATGTACATATTGTAGATCTGATGACTTTTCTGTCTGGGAAGTTCTTTGTTAACATGTGGCTTGGAAATTGAAAGTGATTTTATAAGGTCAAACTATGTTGGCTAGAGTAGATACTTAATCTATATAGCATATATAAATATGCAAAATAAATTAATCTTATAATCTTTTCATATCATTTTTTTAGCATTTATTTGCATACAATGTGGCTTTTTCCCTTTATCTTCCAAAGAATCATTTTATTATCAAAAGATAATGCATGACAAAGATAATAGATGAATAAAAGATAAAGAAAATTTAAAATAAGATTTTAAGCAAAAAAATTACTTGATGTTCAAATGATTTGGAAGTGGATTTACTGATCAAAAATTAAATGAAGGCTGAATTGACAACACTGAGGAATAACGTTCTGAATTTTTTCCCCCTGTCAACAGAACAGATGAAGCTCTTGAAGTAACACAAGTTTCTATCTTTCTGCCAGTTGATAAGACACTCCCATTTGTATTGCTGTGATTTGCCCTGCAAATAAGAGAGAACGGTACATTTTGAATACCCATTTGATTTGTGTCACAGCTGATACCATCCAGAGACTCTCATTTTTTTCTAATCAGATGATATTTTGGTTAATGGAAAGCCTTGTCACTGAAGTGTAGAGATTCTATAAGTCTGCCTAAGAACCCAAGGATTAGAGGGTTGGCTCTACTATTTGTTTTCTGAATTGATGTGAGATGGTTATTTAAGTTAATTCATCATTTTCTGTAGTCTCATCTGAAAATAATGAGGCTGAATAAGGTTAGGCATGCTGGATTGCTTCTGTCTTCTAAATAATCATTTGATAAATTTTATTTTCTATAAACCTAATGTAATATTAAATTGTTAGAAAAATTAGGAGATAATACCTACATACTCTTTCTTCCTGATTTGTGAAATAGGACTACATCATGTGAAATAGGATAGCACTTTACTGCTTCTATTAATATGTTAATTGAGCCAACTGTTAAAGTGGTTAATTTTCTTTACTTAAGACATTGTACCAATTTTGTACCAATTAACACATCCATACACACACACACACACACACACACACACACACGCACAACACAAAAATTTCACTTATTCCCATAAAAGATGACATTTGTAAGGGACATGGAACTTATTTTCTTTTTCTTTTTTTTTGTTTCTTATTTTCAGCTATCATACAAATCATACCTTCAGCTATAATTCTGAGTTCAGAACTTTATTCCTAGCAATAGCGAATGTTCATATAAAGCCCTTGCACTGAGGGTGTGACTTGGGAGACGTTTTTGGTAAATGAGGGTCACCTATGCAGAATTCCTGGAATGTGATAGTTCTTTATTTTTTTTTTTTTTCCTATGGCCCAGTTTCTGACAAATATGCAGCTCCAAGATCTCTGCCTACATTGCCACCTTAAGGATGAACAGTTTGGAAATTACACTTTAGTCAATCAAACTCCTAAAGAACAATACACGGATCAGAATTCTATAATGTTATCCGGCAACAGAGCTATCACATGACTTATAATACTGATATAATTTTGATCAATAATATTTGACTTTGTAGTAAAGTTATATGAGAAACCAAATTACTATCCAAAGATTTCTTATTGATCATAGAACCAGAGAAAGAGTTTTCATTGACTGGCTTTCATTCTTGATAGCATTGCATTTTGAATCTGGGCACATTTGTGGCCACTACAACTATAAATGCCAAGCGGTCTCAGGTCACTTCCATTTTGTAATGGCAACCTCATATTTAGATGATGCTAGATAAATATTGCCAAATGTCACTGCACTGAATCCTCACTTTTCCTTGTTATCATGTTCCCATTCACTTTATTTAGAAAAATAGATTTTTTTCTCATAAGTGCACAGTATATTTATTGCCAAATATACATTTGAAGCTATCCTTTTTATTTTCATTTTATCTTTAGTGTCTGCCAGACCCTATTTCAATATTTGTATAGAATGGAAAATTATATTTTGTGTCCGTTTGAGAACAGTCCAGCTACACTGGCTAGTGATAAGCAAAATAAAAAAAAAGAGAGAGAGAGAAATTAAAAAAAAATTGCTGTTATACTCTTCATTACAGTTTATTACAGGGAAAGGAAACAGATTTAAATCAGTCAAGTGAAGACACCCATTGGGTAGAATGCAGGGAAATACCTAACATGGAGCTTCCATTGCCTCCTCCCTGTGGAATCATGATACATTAATTTTCAAGTATCAGTGTGAGACATATGTGCAGGGTATTGCCAACCAGGGAAGCTCACTTGACCCTTGAGTTCAGAGTTTTTATTGGGGCTCCATTATGTAGTCATGCTTGATTGGCTGCCCATATGGTTGATTTCAGTCTCCAGGCCAGCTGGGTACCTCATTACCCAAACCACCCACAAACCTAAATTGCATGGCTGGTCTTTCTGGTGTGGTCAACCCCTGCTTTAAGATATGCTCATCCCCTACTATAAATCACATGGTTAGACTATCCAGTGTAACCCAAGGTGCCCAGGCAAACCAAGACATTCTTTCAGGAATAACACATCAAGAGCTAAGGGACTAATTCCTGGGAGCCAACATCAAAGGCCAGATTTCTTTTGAGGCCAGATTACATTTTTTTTTATGTCAAAATATTAAAGGGGTGCAAATGTTCTTGTTATGTGGATACCATGTATAAAACTAAAGTCAGTGGGATTGCTGGATCAAACAGTAGGTCTACTTTTAGTTCTTTGAGGTATCGCCCTACTACTTTTCATAGAGGTTGGACTAGTTTGCAGTCCCACCAACAGTGTATAAGTAAGTGCACCTTTCTTTCCACATCCTCACCAGCATCTGTTGTTCTGCGACTTTTTGATAACAGTCATTCTCACTGGAGTTAGACGATATCTCATTGTGGTTTTGATTTGCATTTCCCTGATGATTAGAGACGTTGAATGTTTTATCGTGTGTTTGTTGGCCATTAGTCTATCTTCTTTTGAAAAGTATCTGTTCATGTCATTTGCCCACTTTGTGGTGGAGTTGTTTGATTTTTTCTTGCTGATTTGCTGGAGTTCTTTGTAGATTCTGTTTAACAGCCTTTTATCAGATGTATAGCATGCAAATATTTTCTCCCGCTGTGCAGGTTATCTATTTGCTCTATTGATTGTGTCCTTGACTGTGCAGAAGCTTTGTAATTTGATGAGGTCCCATTTATTTATTTTTGTTGCTGCTGTGATTGGTTTGGGGGTCTTCTTTATAAATCCTTTGCCTAGATCAACATCTACAAGAGTTTTCTAACATTTTCTTCTAGAATTCCTATAGTTTGATG